>JAKTSR010000066.1:0-56103 GCA_030580325.1 Sugiyamaella sp. yHKS617 | reverse complement strand
CCGCTCCGGCCCCCGGGGGGCAGCGGCCCCCCGCGGCGGGAGCGGGGGGGGCAACGGGGTCCGGGGCGGCGCCCGGGCCGCCGGAGGC
Source organism: Sugiyamaella sp. yHKS617 (assembly GCA_030580325.1). Lineage (NCBI taxonomy): Eukaryota > Fungi > Ascomycota > Dipodascomycetes > Dipodascales > Trichomonascaceae > Sugiyamaella > Sugiyamaella sp. yHKS617. The sequence goes on along the minus strand of JAKTSR010000066.1, from coordinate 56,015 downwards.
GTCGTCACCCCACCGGGCGCCGGCAGCAGGGCGGGAGCAGAAGATAAATATCGAGTCTATCAGATACGAGTGGGGACGGCGGGCAGTCAGATGATGGGCTTGAAGGGCTTTTGGCGTTCGCGCTCGTTCCAGTGCAGCGTGTTGCTGAGTCGCTCGAACCACGAGGTGTTGGAGCGTCCGTTGGTGACTTTGGGGAAGGGGTAGCGCGAGGCGGTGATGGTCAGGAAGTCACCCTTCTGGAGCTCGACTCGGCTCTTGCCGTCGAAACTGCACCAGGCAGAGGAGCGTGCGTCGTAGGGCACGCCCACGCGGATGATGAGCGAGTCCGGCAGGATGATGGGTCGGAATGACAGCGTATGTGGACAGATGGGCGAGATCAGAATGGCCGGGATGTCAGGGTGCACCAGCGATCCGCCGGCAGAGAGTGAGTAGGCGGTAGAACCGCTGGGTGTAGAAATAACCACTCCGTCTGCCTGCATAGCCGTCAGGAATTTGAAGTCGCCGTAGAGCTCAGTGGTGGTGATGGTAGGATTCGGGCCCCGGTCCACCACCACGTCGTTCAGAATACAGAACGACTCGCCGATTCGATGTGTCTTGAACACCCCGCCATTGAGCGCACCAGCCTCGATTTCCCTCTGCAAATCGTCGTAGCCCTTGCTTGCCTTGCCGTCGCCATAGGACCGGAACACCGTGCACGAGAATCTCATCCGCAGCGCACAGGAGATGCCGTTATTGAGAACATCACTAATGACTTCTTTGCGATCTTCGTACAAGTACTCGGTCATGAACCCCAGGCTGCCCAGACCTATGCTGAGTACAGGGGGGACAATGTTCTGGAACAGCCAACTGGTGAACAGCACCGTGCCATCTCCACCGAGAGTAATGACAAAATCGAACAGGTTCGGGTTCTTGAAACACATGTCCTGTGTCCAGAACGACAGTCGCTTGAGACCAGGGTGCCCCGACTCGACCAGCTGCTTGTACTCAAAAGCGGCATGGTCCCGAAGCACGTCCTGCACCGCGATATTTAGCGGCCCATGTACCGTGTCCAGCGACAGCAGCCACAGCGCCAGCTCCCGCGTTATGGGCACCAGCGACGAGTCCATGATCTTGCTCACAATCAGTATGTTGCGCATGTTCAGCTTCATCGAGATATTGCCTGCGTCGCTGTTAGTCGACTGTCCCGCTGCCGCCTCCGGCGGCCGGGGCGCTTCCCGGACCCTGTGGCTCCTCGAGCGCAGCGAGAGAAGGGCTGCTACCTCCGGGAGGGTGCAGGACGCCTCCGGCGGCCGGGGCGCTTCCCGGACCCTGTGGCTCCTCGAGCGCAGCGAGAGAAGGGCTGCTACCTCCGGGAGGGTGCAGGACGCCTCCGGCGGCCGGGGCGCTGCCCCGGACCCCGCAGCTCCTCTCACTACGCTCGAGGAGGGCCATCCCTGGGAGCGGCGCTCGCGCAGCGAGCACAATGGGGTCCGGGGCCACGCCCCGGCCGCCGGAGGCGCACCGGGCTACGTACTCAGGTTGTTGGACAGGTCGCGCACCGAGACGACCATTTCGGAGATGGCGTCTTTGCTGAGGATCTGGACCATGGGCTCGCGAGGCGTGACGGGCGAGTACAGCGAGCCGGAGGGCGCGCTTTCCGGCAGGTGGTCGTCGTCGTCCTCATCGCCGAGGTTCAGTTTGAGGTTGTCCAGGTTCAGCGAGTTGTGGACCATGCAGATGGACGCCCGTTTGGCGGCATGGCTGGCGTTGGACTGGCTGTGGAACAGGCTGTCTTTGCCCAGCGAGTCTGGCAGACCCTTGCGGATGATGTCGCTCAGTTTCGCTGCCGACGACACCCGGTGCGGATTTGCGGTCGGCGATTTGATGGGAATGGGCACGACCCGCGCCTGCGACGGCAGCGGGCCTAGCGACTCGTTAGCAGCCTTGGTTCCGTTGTTCGTCGGTGGATACGACATGTTCTTCTCCAAGTTGCCTTTTTCCCGTTCTAATGTGGTTGGTTTTTTTCTTTTCTGCTTCGCGGCAGCTCTGCGAGTTCACGGTTGACCTCTCCAGCCCAATCTCTAGCTCAAAGTGACCTCTCTAGCTCAAAGTCGAGCAATCTGATTAGCACAGTTGCGACGTGGTGGCCGCAGCACGAGAAAGGTTTCAGTCTGGCTCAGCGGCGCGCTTTCTGGCTCCCTCAGTTCAATGCAAAAGGCCACGGGTCTGGCTGGGGCACTATGGGGATTCTGTTTTTTAGTTGGTTCTCGTGTCTCCCTCCGGTTCTCAGGCCCGGTCTGGATCAAGTCTGGGGTCCGCAGTGTCAGTAACAGTGTTAAGTAAGATTCACTGGTAGCGGCAAGCGCACAAACAGGGCAGTCAAATGTCAGCCGGATCAACCAGATCAGCTGTTCTTGCACTTACAGCCTCAAACTCCCTCGGGCCCCCGGACACTTGCGAATGCTGAATGACAAAATCCAGGCCGTTACCTAATGCTGACCGATGTCCTTGGCCCGGTCTCGTCAACGTGGGTTTCGAGCCGCGTGACCTGACGGGGCATGTCGGTACATGCAGGGCGGGGCGCTGTCCAGACCCGTTGTGCTCCGCTGCGCGGAGCAGCGTTGGCGGGGGGAAATCTGCCGAGAGAGTAGGGCAGTAGCCAGAGAGCGGAGGCTGAGGTGTGTGTGGTGTGGTGTGGTGTGGTGTGTTGTGGGTCACGCAGCCTGCTCACGAGCCGAAGCGTCGTACACCTTCACAAGACCTGCGGCCTGCGAGACAGAATTAGCGACCGCATACCGAAGCTACAACTGGCCGGTAGACCGAACGAGATAACATACCCAGAAACACCACCCAACCATGGAAGCGGTTGAACGCAATTGCTCGCTTCCAGTGTGGAGCTGCGCACTGCGGATAGGGCCCTCCTCGAGCGGCAGCTCGAGGAGCAACGAGGTCCGGGGCCGCGCCCCGGCCGCCGGAGGCATCCTACGCACCACCGGAGGGAGCAGCACCCCTCAAGCTGCGCTCGAGGAGCAACTATTAACTGTTAATACTGTTAATAACTGTTAATAACTGTTAATAACTGTTCATAACTGTTCATAACTGTTCATAACTGTTAATAACTGTTCATAACTGTTAGTAACTGTTAATACTGTTAATAACTGTTATTAACTGTTAATAACTGTTAGTAACTGTTCATAACTGTTAATACTGTTAATAACTGTTAATAACTGTTAATACAGTTATTAACTGTTCATAACTGTTAATACAGTTATTAACTGTTCATAACTGTTAATACTGTTAATAACTGTTAGTAACTGTTCGTAACTGTTAATACAGTTATTAACTGTTCATAACTGTTAATACTGTTAGTAACTGTTAATACTGTTAATAACTGTTCATAACTCTTAATAACTGTTCATAACTGTTAATACAGTTATTTAACAGTTCATAACTGTTAGTAACTGTTCATAACTGTTAATACTGTTAATAACTGTTCATAACTGTTAATACAGTTAATAACTGTTCATAACTGTTAATACAGTTATTAACTGTTCATAACTGTTAATACTGTTAATAACTGTTCATAACTGTTAATAACTGTTAGTAACTGTTAGTAACTGTTAATACTGTTAATAACTGTTCATAACTGTTCATAACTGTTCATAACTGTTAATAACTGTTCATAACTGTTCATAACTGTTAATACTGTTATTAACTGTTAATAACTGTTCATAACTGTTAATAACTGTTCATAACTGTTAATAACTGTTAATAACTGTTCATAACTGTTCATAACTGTTCATAACTGTTAATAACTGTTCATAACTGTTCATAACTGTTAATACTGTTATTAACTGTTCATAACTGTTAATAACTGTTCATAACTGTTCATAACTGTTAGTAACTGTTCATAACTGTTAATACTGTTAATACTGTTAATAACTGTTCATAACTGTTCATAACTGTTCATAACTGTTAATAACTGTTCATAACTGTTCATAACTGTTAATACTGTTAGTAACTGTTCATAACTGTTCATAACTGTCAATAACTGTTCATAACTGTTCATAACTGTTAATAACTGTTATTAACAGTTATTAGCTGTATGAACAGTTATTAACAGTTAATAGTTAAACTGTTGACTATTCATAACTGCTGAGAACTGTTCATAACTGTTGGGGCAGCGCCCCGGCCGCCAGAGGGATGTGTCCCCTGGCCCTGCAGACCCACCCCTGATATGCACGGATATGCATAGGCATTGCGGATCGGCGCGGCTGGATATTTATTTTTCAGGACCCTACATATGGCGGCTCGAAGTAGATACGAGATAGAGAAGGAAGAAAGACCTGGAGAAACCGAGAAATCGGCAGTGTGGTGACAAGAGATACCAAGCAATGTCGAGGCTGCCGAGAGTGGTGGCGTGGAGGTCGGAGAGCGAGGTGGCGGAGCTCAAGGACTTGTTCTATGGCGGGGCTGGCGACGGCAGCTATGATCCCCGGGCGCGGGCTCTGGCCAAGGTCAAGGCGTACCAGACCCGGGCCGTCAGTTTACCGCACTCGATAGAGTCGACTTCGCTGATAACGGCAGCAATGCTGAATGACGTCCCGGGCACCGACTCCGATGCCTGTCGGATGGCCTATTCGATGGCCATCATCCGGTTTGTCAACGGCCTGCTGGACCCGTCGCAGCGGTCTCAATATGCTATTCCCCTGCATTTGCTCGCCAGAAGTGTGGACCTACCATCAGCTTTTGTCGAGTTACGGCATGTGGCCACCCACGAATCGTTACCTTCGTTGGAAGCGCTACGGAGCATGGCGGCGAGGGCTCTGGACTGGCTATGGCATCACTACTGGTCTGTCAATGCATACGACGACACCCAGAAACAGCTGGAATCGGCCAAGGAGACCGAGGCCAAACGAGACAATATTAAGGAACTGCTGAGAGAATGGAGACGAGTCCGGCGGTCGGACCCTGGAAAGATCATGCGAGCAGGCGACGGGTCGCCAGAAGGCGTCAAGTTCTGGAAGCTCGTCAAGAAAATCGCCGCAGCCATAGATCAGGACGAAGACCTGTTTATGGAGGTCCTGCTTTATAGAAACGTCCTGGTTCCGTCTGGATCGGACGGGCTCAAGAAACTGCCCTCTTCCATCAAACTCTTTGGACCCCTGTTCGAATATATCAAGTCGGGCCCCAACGCCGGGTTCGTCCAACGCCTAGCATTATACGCAGTCGGCCTACTCAACAGCCAGAAAACCGTCTTAGAATGGTCCCCCACAGCATCCAGTGCCGACTCTGACAGTCCACAGCAGCAGAAGCAGATACTGCAGTCGCAACAGTTGCCGCAGCAGTTGCAGTCAATACAACAGCAAAGGCCCGAGTCCCATTTCTACACGGCACTCACTGAATGGGTCACATACTTCCTCGCACCAGGCCGTAAGAAGCGTGTTCAGACCCTCACGAGTGCACTTCTTAGTGACACAGACGAGGTCCTGCGAGAGCTGCTCCTCCTCCCCCGCGAGTGGAACGTCGCGATTCTTCAAGCATATTTGGAACAAGCGGCCGCTCAACCAAACAAGACATCCAGCTCCCTGGATACCACGAAACTGGCTGCACTCGTCCAGCAAATGGCAGCCCAGGTCGAAACCATCAACAGCATCAGCATGACCCCTCACGACCCGTCCTCGCTCAACCCCGACAACCAGCGCAAACGCATCCGCGAAACGGACGCCCAAATCGAGCTCTACTCCAAGCGTCTCAAAACCGAAAAAGCCCTCGCCGACCCGGGCTCCACTTCCACACCCGCGACCCTATCTGGCTGGACCACCGTCGATGCTTGGACCCCGCGCCCCATCGGCGTTCTGTAGCCTAATACCAACTCTCTACGCCCGCCTTAGGGCCCCTCTGGCTGCTATCTCTGGGTCTTGGGGTACGCCTCCGGCGGCCGGGGCGCTGCCCCGGATCCCGTGGCTCCTCTCTCTGCGCTCGAGGAGAGCTATTACCTCTGGCGGCCGGGCGCTGCCCCGGACCCCGCTGCTCCCCACGCGGCGCACACTTATGTTCGGGACGGACTCCTGATGGAATATAATGGCACCGAATGGGCACCCTGAGAAAGGTCCGGGAAGCTCCCCGGCCGCCCGAGGTCGACCCCCCTTCTCCGGAGGCAGCAGCTCTCCTCGAGCGCAGCGAGAGGAGCCACGGGGTTCGGGGCAGCGCCCCGGCCGCCGGAGGCGCGCGGGGAAAAAAGAGGATAGTATATATATCTAGTCTAAACTGAGGCCGGGCTCGATGAGGGTGGTGCCGTTGCCGGGTTCAGAGATGAGTATGGCTTCTGCGAGCTCGGATGCGGTGAGGTTGGGGAACTTTTTGTTGTAGTATTGCTCGGTGAGAGCTTTGATGAGGGCTGGGGCCTTGTCGGCGGCTACCAGGTGGACCGAGGAGCCGCCGAACCCGGCACCGGTGACTCTGGAGCCAGAGGAGCCGTTGGCGAGCGCGATGGAGCAGATGTCGTCGAGCTCGGGGCACGAGTTCTGGAAGTTGTGAATGGCGGAGTAGTGGCTCTCGTTCATGAGACGGCCGAGCTCAGCGAGCTTGTCGGAGATGGTGGTGGACTCGAGCACGGCCAGAAAATCAAGCACTCGCTTGGACTCTTCGTAGACGTGGATGGCTCGCTTGTACAGCTGCAGCTTCTCGTATCGCACAGGATACGTGGTCATGTAAATTTTCTTGATTTCGTCGACGGTTTGGCCCAGCTCTGCGGCAACCTCTTCAGTGGTGTACCCGTCTTTCTTGGTGCCAAAAACCTCTTCTACAATCTGCGACAACTTTGTCAACTTCTTGCGCGAGTCTTCAACATCCACACCGTATGCAGGGGCGGAGGGGTCGTGAAGCTCGAAATACTTTTCCAAAACACCGCGGAGAGTGCCTTGCTGTAGATTTCCGTCTTTAGGAATAGTGAGACCAAGACGCTTGGCCAGGATATTGGCGGCGAGAGTCACCTCAACCACTCGGAGATTGTAGTTTACAGGGCCAGTTTCATGCTTGTTAGCAGTGATCAAAGAATTGGCAATGACAAACGCCAGTTTAGGATTGGTATCCGGGAAGGCGAACTCCTTGACCTTCAATTCAGGTACAAAAGATACAAACAGAGCGTGGTTCTGCAAGCCGAAGATGCTGGCCGACTGGTCCATACCTCCAGAATTTACGCCCACATGCTGCTCACAGCGAATAGACAGCTCAGTAAGCAGTGTTTTAGAAATGTCGGTATAATTGTTAGCCTGGAGAACAGCCAATGTAGCACATACGACGAACGCAGCGGAGCTGCTGAGCCCACTGCCAGTAGGAACATTTCCATCAATCAGAACCTTCATTCCAGTCAGAGGGGAGTCCACAGCAATGTTTTTAGACTTCAAAAACTCCTGAGCAACCCGGAATCCACAACGGAAGTAATTGACCCAGTCGGATTTCGTCGCATCGATCTGGAGCAGGTCCTTACTGATAGGCACTGTCTCCGAGGGGAAGTTGGCAGAATCGACGTTAGACACCTCAATAGCACTGGACCCCTTGTCCAGAGCAATGGCCATAACCATATCAGCCTCAACGGCCATAGGCAGAACCGAGAAATACGAATAATCAATGTGGTCACCAATGATATTGACTCTGCCAGGACTTCTCAATAGGAGATCAGGTGCTCTGTTTCCGCCATATTGCTCGGCGAACTTGGTCAACAACGTGCGATAGCGGCCGAACTGCGGCGTCGCATTCGCATAGATGTCCGACAAATGCGTCTTGTGAGGAATCGCAGTCATTGTTACCCAGAATCAGCTTTGTCTCTCTTGGTCAGGACGCAAAATCTGTCTCTGAAAGAATCGTCCGAACCAGTCAACATTTCCTCTCCGTCAATCCTCAGCGGTTAGGTCTTCCCTCTGCATGTACGGTAGAGATCCCGGCGGGGTGCTCGATCGCCGGGGGGTTTTTCCGGTCCCGGAGTGGGGGCACGGGGTACCCTAAAGCAGATCCGGGTAATTATTCGACCAGGCCTCCCCGGCTGGGCTCTGCCGTGGTGCTCGCTGTGCGAGCGCGCTGGCCGCCCAGTCGAATCATCCCCGAGATGGGGCAACGAACCCGGGATGGACCCGAGTCGCGCGGTGCCCCCACCGTCTGACGAAGCAGCTAAGTTAGCCTTTAAATAAAACCTGTTAAGGCTGTCTGCAACAGGAACTGTTTCCGACTCGCGGAGCTCCGCCGCGCACCTTCCCAACCAAACACCTCCATGTGATGCGATGGACTCCGCAGACGGACCCTACGTCGCTTCGAAGGGCCGGGGGTCGCTGCTCCCCGAGCGCAGCGAGGCCACTCCACCGAGAGGGGCGCGTGTGAAGCGAGCACTACAGAGCCCGGGGCCGCGCCTCGGGCGCTGGAGGCAAACGGCAGCAAGTAGATAGGGAGGTCATCAGTCATTAGGATTATAAATAGAAGAGTGGGGTCTAGAGGACCACGTCCTCGTCCTCGTTGGACGAGGCCGAGTGGTTGGAGGTGGTGGTGACAATGCTCATGAGGGAGGGCGAGCAGAGTGGGATGGACGAGTTGATGCCCTGGCCAACGGCGAGGGTGCTAGGGGTCATTTCTTCGAAGCGCGGCAGGTTGGCCACGACGTTGTTGTACTCGGGCGGGCTGAGGGGGACGTCGGCGTACACGGGGGGCACCTCGTCATCCCAGGCGATTCCCAGGCCCGAGTGGTCGGTGACAAGCAGATTGAATTGCATTCTCAGCACACGGGCTGCGCCAGTGGGGACTGAATGGCGCGACGACTTGTGCTGGAAAGCCTCCTCCGAGATGACCAGCTCCATGACAAGCGTATGGGTGACTACGAGTCCCAGCATCGGGTCGTCGACATTACAGCAGACGCCGGCCAAAGTGTGTGTTGAGAAGTCCTGGGCCGCAAGCTGGACCTTGCCGCTGCCAGTGAAATCGGTTTTCCAGCCACCTTTGATCTCGCCAAAATTAAGTACTCGCACGTCTTCCACTACAGGCCCTTCTTCGCCTTCAGGAGGCTGGTGCTGGCTGCAGAGGTGAGTCTTCATTTTCACAGTCTCGTCGACACGCCAGTTGATTTTACGCATTCGCCAGCGCGACGATTTGTTGGCGCTGGAGCCCGATACTCCTTCTAAAAGCAGCTCGAAGTTGAAGGTCGAGTGAGGGTGGATCACAGCAGGCAGGTTGACCGTTGCGCTGAGATCGGTAGGAGGGAAAACTCTGACCGAAGTGCGGTCAGGGCCTCCGATTACAGATCTCTTGATCTGGAGGGGTAACTCTAATACAAATGGAGGGATTTTTTTGTCGGTCGGGGTTGCCACTGCCTTGAGATGGTACTCGACAGTGAAAACCGAGTTTTTGGCAGTGGCAGGCAAGGAACCTGGCAGCAAATGCGAAAAGGGATATCCGTGTACAGACTTCGGGAGGTGTGCTGGTTGGGTGAGAATGTCCCAGCGAGCAAGTTCGGTCGTTTTAGCTGTGCATTCAGGGCATGTTCGAGAGTGGTCAGGCAATGGAGTCACAAATGTAGGGCCGACTGCCGGGTTCGAGCCTGGTCCATTCGATGTAGACGGATGGTTATGGCCGCTGCCGGTTGGTGGTGATGAGGGGGTCGTTCGGGTGGCCGCATTGTGGCTCATTTGCACTTTCTGGTACACACCCATGTACACGTTTTCCATATCAAAAGGAGCGTCCTGAACCACCTCCAGGTCGAAAATACCACATAGAAGCGCACCCGTGGACTCGTTGTGGTTACCATAGAGCACGAGAGGAGGCGATTCAATGCGATAGTTGAGCTTTATGGGAGGCTGGGTCACGGGTAGACGAGGCGAGTTGAGCACCATTGAGCTCTTTGCGTTGCTGGTCGCGCTGGTAGTGGGAGAGAGCGATGGCGAGCTGCCGCCTGAAACAGGTACCCCAGTCAGGATGTCGGCGTTCGCGCTGCCAGCGCTTCGCGTCGGTCTCAGCGATGGAGACCGCGGCTTGGAAGGATGTAGAAAATGTAACGATCTCATTTTGTCTGGAATGTGAGCAAAGAGCTGAACAGTGAAGGAACAGAATCAACTCTTGAAGCGATACGATGTGGTACGATATGACCTATCTGATCTGTCAGGTCTGATGTGATCTCTCTGATCTCTGATCTATGTGATCTGTCTGATCTGGCCCTGTGTCGACTACGTTTCGCTTCCTTTAATCTGTCGTACTGAATCACTTCTGTCACAACCGGTTCTATTTCGTGTCGATGTTCGATGCCAATCAGTCAGGACGGGCTGCCAGACGCAATCCTTCTGATATGATGTCGTGAGTCCTCTTCGCTTCAGTCGAGATGGTCGCTTCTCTACCGACTAACTCTATTCTATAATAAATAAGGCCAAGCTGGGAATGCCAATAAATACAAATAAATATTTTCCTCCTGTCTATCTCGTCAATCGGATCATCAGACCTTCTCCTCGCGCGAATGCACTTCCCTTTTATATCTAAGCACCACAGGCCCTCAACTTTCGTACCTCGCCTGGAAAATGCCGAGCATGGCCAGTTGCGTTTTTTCTGCTCGTTGCTTTTTCACGCTATCCATGCATGGGCCTGCACCACCGCCAGCGATAACCTGCCTAACAACCTGCTCTAGTCGCTTGACTAATACCCCACTTTGTCGTCAGTGCGACCCGTGATCTGGTCTCAGGCCAGGGGCACGCGTATAGACGGCGGGGGGGGGAGGGACGTGCCTCCGGCGGCCGGGCTCCGCCCGGACCTGGTTGTTCTCGCTTCGCGAGAAGCGCGCCCGTGTCGCCTATGGTAGTGGGTACGTAGTTGTGCCTTGCCGCGGTCGCAGTGCCCTGCCGGTCTCAGGCAGCCTGCGGTCGCGGAGCTGCTCGTGGAGCTAGCGGTACTGGCAATGCTGATGCCGGCGGACAATGCTAGGTGACACATGCCTGTTGTCAGGGTCCCGGCCGCCTGCATCTAGACAGGCTGCTGAACTGGCCAGTGTGAATCGCAAGGCATGGAATGGCAAGGCCAGGCGCGGTTGTTGCTCTGGCGCTGGCCAGAATGCTATCTGTCTGAGCCATTGCTCATTGCCAGCCCTTTGACGCCCGCGACGCCGAGTCATCCTTGTCTTGCTCTCTGTGTGAAACTGTATCAGATCAGGCTTGATTGTACCAATTTCTGCCGTCATTGCGTACACATCCTGGGCCATGGCCCTTTTTCCGGTTGGCCCGCACACGTAGTACTACGTCCGCTGTGACCCCTGTCGACATCCTCGCCGAAGTGGGATCATTAATTCTTTCATGTGTTTACCTATTTCTTAAAAACCTTAGCAGTAAGCCAAGCCGGCCTCAGCTAGTGGGTTGCAGGTACTGTACAGTGCGGGGGCAGCGGTGCAACGATCATCGCGAAGTGGGATATATTATTCCGTCGCGGGGCACGACCTAGAACTTGCTTGTACCAATATGGCCAGATCATGAGTCCACGTATACTTCAGGTCTGAGAGCAGAGGAAACAGACAATGTTACGCTATCAGAATGGCCAGTACCATGGCGGCCTCCACGATTACGAGTTCGCGAGGTGAACATCAACGGGGCTCGGCAGAGCCCGGCAGCTGGAGGCATGCCCTCCCCTGCCCAGTCAGCACCAGCTTCCTCCTTCCTGATTCAACGATATAAACTGCTCGAGGCGCTTATGCCTGACGTTTATGCAGACCCTGCAGATATGGGCCATTGTGTATGCACCAGGAGGCAGTAGCGGACCTAGGTGTTTAAGCGCTTGTCTTCACGACCACGGGAAACCCCGAGGGTCCTTCTGTCTGCGATTGAATTATCCACGCTCGACTGCTGAGGTTGGCTTCGAAGCTGGCTAGCTACTGTGAGTCAGGGCTGTGAGAGTCACGGAAACCTACTTCCGGTTACCATGACAGATAACGTATTTCACAGGCCGGACTAACCGCTAGCCCAAGTTGCGGACCGGCAGACTTGCCATATTCCTCTGCCAGCGGGAGCCGACCCCTTACACGTAGACCACTCCGTCCGGGTCACGGCTCGGGGCACATTCTCACACTCGTTCTCACGCCTCTGACAGGTTCCGTGTAAATCATTTCGTATTAAGGTTGTAAATGTCGCAATAATTGAAAAAATGCCACAAAAGCAATCATCAATTAAGGCATAAATTGGTTATTCTTAGCACCATCGTGAAAGAAACAGTCGCACCGGGTCTAAGTCAAAACGGTCTTGGCTGTCCCCAAATGGCGTAGAAGCGCCCAGAAAAAGTTCATCGCATCGTCATCGAATGTCACTTCAGTTAAGGGCAGCTTGCGCCGACGGAGAAATCTCCACCCAAATATATTTTCGATCGGCGCGATGCGCGATCGACAGACGTTAGGCACCGTCTTAGGAAGCCGGATGCGAACATATTCACTGAGTGCTAAATTTTCCAAACGGCGCCTGAGCTTTTCGTCTTTCATCTCCATTTGGATGGGCTTGAAAGCCGACGAATTGCCCTGCCAATCGCTGCCGTCTTAATTTCACGTGGGTTTCACATCTCGCAGGCTGGAATAGGAAGTCGGATGCGAGCTCCATTGCCCCCAAGCGTTTCTGCTCTGGCTACGGCTGTAGCTGTAGCTGTAGCTATAGATGTAGTTAGCTGTTAAAGCACACTGTCAGCTAGAGTAATAGCTCCTCACAAGGGACTCTGCGATAGAGTATGAGACCACTGCAATTACATGATTACATGATGAGTAATAGCCAGCCTTTGTCTGAGAGGTAAAGCGACAGAGGCGCAAGCAGGCGGAGCCAGGGCGTCCGCGTACACACCCGTCGGAGATCCCGCTCTCCTAAAACTGTTAGGTACAGCAGTCCTGGGAGCGGCCTTCTCGAGCGCAGCGAGAGGAGCAACGGGGTCTGGGGCAGCTTCTCAGTTGCCGAAGGCACCCCGATTTCTGCTTCCCGCCCCACTTCCCGTGTCTCCCGGTCAGGCCACAGTATCGCCATGGGCTTCCACAGCTGGTCACTACGTACGACGGCAGGCAGGTTGCTCAAGTAATAATTATCGGACCACTTTCCTCGGAAACACTACATATAGATCCGGCTTAGGTTTCATCGCCTATTGAGGAAGTATTAAACTACCCCTGAGAACGGGATGAGCTCTCTGCCTCCGGCGGCCGGGCGCTGCCAGGACCCATTGTGCTCGCTACGCGAGCGTGGCTCCTGGCGGCGGAGCCGCCTGCACCGCAGTGAGAGGAACAGCGAAGATAAAAGCGGGGTCTCGGGACACCCCAGCTGTCAGGGCCCTCCTCTCCTTTTCTAGCTCCACGCTGCCTCCGGTGGCCGGGTGCCGTCCGACCACGCGAGCGTTCTTTCGGGTGGAGTGGCCCCGTCGGACGGTGCGCTCCCCCTGACTAACTCTGACCTCCGGCGGCCAGAATGGCTGCCGGCACCCATTCTGACTCACCACGCGAACGTCCGGTGAAGGTGAATGGGCCCTTCTTGAGCGCAGCGAGAGGAGCAGCGGGGCCTTGGGCAGCGCCCCAGTTACCGAAGGCGCTGCCGGCCCTCTTCTGCTGAGCACGAGTTCATGTTCTCGGGCCGTCTTGCGAAGACACTACGTGTAGGTGCATGCATGCGGTTAACGGACTTGGAGCAGGCCAATTTTTCACTGATGCGTCGTGAAGCTGATCCAAGGCTGTAGGTTTGGTATTGACTGTGGACAGAGCCAGCCATGTTCAGGAACACTCTCGTGGCGTTTCCACTGCGGAGCGCGCAGCTGGCAGCAGGCCATAGCAGATTCCCCGGTGCCGTTTCTCTATCGGCCGCGCAGGCGGTTTTTCAGCAATGCCGTTATGCCTCAGCGCTTGGATCACTAGCTCCCGCCCCAGGAGCAACCAGACAGCAGAACAGAGTCGGTAGAGGTCCTGGTTCAGGCCGTGGCAAAACTTCCGGCCGTGGTCAGAAAGGTCAAAAAGCCAGAGGCAAAGTTAAGAGTTGGTTCGAAGGTGGTCAGACCCCTATCACCCGCTTGTTCCCTAAAGTGGGATTCAGAAGTCAGGTCCCCAAGCCTGAATATATCAACTTGGACGTCTTGCAGCGCTTAATTGACCTAGGACGACTGAATGCCGACGAGCCAATTACTATGAGAGAACTGTATCGAAGCCGCTATTTCGGCAATATCAAGCATGGCATCAAAATTCTCGGTGGAGACGCACAGCGTTTCACAGCCAAAATCAACATCTCATCTACATCAGCCACTCCCAGCGCCATTGCCCGCATTGAGGCGTTAGGCGGAAGCTTCCAGGCTGAGTACTACACTCCCTTTGGAATGAAGGTGCTGACCCGACCAGAAGCAACACTGCGCAAGTACGGCCGCATCCCCCTCCGAGCCCGACCCATCGATAGAAAGAGCATCGAGTTCTACCGAGACCCCGAGCGCCGCGGTTACCTCGTGGAAGCACCCGGCGCTCCCACCATCAAACCCGCATTTGTGGCCCAGGCCAAGACCTTCAAGAGCCCGCTGCTACCGTTCATCGACAAACTCAAGCTCAACGACCCCTCGGCCCCCGCCGCCCACGCATTCCAGGACCCCCAACCCAAAGAGTAGTGCCATCCGTCCCCCAGCATGTACACACTCTGTAAATAAAACATTATACTGCCTGCTTGTTCTTTGGCTGTCTCCCTGTGAGACCCCATGCCTCCGGCTGCTGGGCTTTGTCCCAGATCCTGACGCCTCTTGCTCTGCTCGAGTCAGTCCTACCTGGGCTTCGCGAGCAACTTTCGGGTCCGGGACAGCGACCCGGAACCGCCAGGGGCCCATGGCATTCATTCGCGGTCTTAATGATCTCTCCAATATCATTCTCCGCTGGTTTCGGGGGCACTTGCACTTGTAATTCTATCCTCTGGATAGCTTGCGAATAAGAGTTGGAAACGATTCCAGAGAATCTTCAACGCCATCTAGGGCGCTACAAATGGGGAGCCATAAATTCAATGCCCAGTGGAGAAAATCAAAACATAGTTAAGGCGTAACTATCAGGGGCTCTTAGTTAGCCTCCCAATGAGCCCATACAGGTCCAGGGACTATTCCTTGACCCCGGTGCGTTACTTCCGAGAGCGTCAACACAGTAATTGCACTCTCTAGTTAGGAGTCCAGAATGTGGACGAAACAGCTGCGTTGACGCTCTCGGAAAATAAGGTAGCATGTAAGGGCGCAGCCTTAGGGCCCGTTAGCTCACATTAGGAGGCTCTAGCTAGCTAAGAACTGCTGATTGTAATGCCTCAAACTAAGCTGTTCATCGCCTCTATTTGGTGGCAGAATCGCAGCACAATAAGCGGGCTGACACACGCATATTCTCCAGACATGACATGTCAAGTGTCATGTCAGGGATCAGCTACGGGACTTGTCATTTATGCAGAGCGCCTAGCGAGTTCTTAAAATGGCCTTAACTTGTTCCACAAAATATTTCCAAATCGTGTTTGACAGCCTTCAACAGATAATTTCAGTGGCCCTGAACACAAACTGAAGCCATCGAAGCCATTGAAGACCGGTCAGAGTGGTGAAAATTATATTGCTATGTGTGGGTCAACATCAATCCTATGGTCCACTGTACTACTGGTGCGAACGACACCTCAAAAGGGACTTGACCAGACCTGTTGTTAGTTTTCAAGTTGAAAATTGTGGGACTAATCGTCATGTCTGGGCCAGTTCACGAAATCATAAGAAATTGTTACTGTCATGGTTGTTACTATCTACATTGAGCAGACTCAGCGAGCTTTCCATACTCTGGATGATGTAGAGAGCTCAACTTTGGATCCTTCCACTAACAGCTGGATGCGTGCTGACAGCGGAATAGTGGAACTTAGAACTCAGCATGAATGCCCCAAGCTATGTTGTTGCGCCACTCTGTGGGTTAAAGTCATGCAAATATTTATTTGACAGTCTGCTGTTGTTTGAGAGCTATCCATAGGATAGAATTATCAATCCTCCTGAAACCAAACTGAGAAGGGTACGCGTTCAACGAATGTCGATCTATTCTTACCAGCAGCTGATTTCCCCAGGGCACCGGGTCAAAATATTGACAATGAGATCACTGTGCTAACCAGAGAATCCATGATTCAGTTAGTCGCTCCTATGTATTCTCAAGTTGAAATAAGGGCGCTAGAGAGAGTTCAACAAGTAACTGAGGAGATAACTGCTCGGAATGCTAATGCATAGAAACCGTGGTTGGCCCAATTGCGATGGTTTTCCTCTTTTTAATTAAGGGGCCTCTGATCACATGTGGTTGTTTGTCAGGGGCATCTCGTCACTGCTTGTGCCTGTACTCCTATCTATTCCTGCTTTACAAATGTCCTATTTTTTTTAACACATGAGCTGCTGCAAGTTCTAATATTTTTGTTTCTAACTTAAAGCGATTACCAAGCCCCACCCTCTCCGCGAATGGTAGGTAGCAAGAACAGCGGGGTCCAGGGCAGCACCCCGGTCGCAGGAGGGGAATCATTCCGAGTTCTCTGTTACACAAAATCGGCTAATAAATAGTGAGTAGGAGCAGTGTCACTCCCAAGGTTAGGCGAAGCGAGCACTACAGAACGCAGGGCTGTCTTGGTGCCCATGTTGGAACAGTTCTACCAACCGGCGAAGCTGCTTTTGGTGATGTTGGTTTTAACGCGCTTACGGCGGGAGTCGTCGCCGGTTGGGAGTGTATTGCTGGACGGGGCAGCCGTAGCACGCTTGAGGTACTTGCCGATGCTGGAGGCGGTAGAATTGGATGTGTTTTTCTGGAGCCACGGACTGTCGTCATCGAGCTCGACGGTTGATCTTACTGTTGCAGACTGGTCGTACTGGTCTTCGTCGTACAGGCCTTTGGCGAACGGGTCTACGAGGATCTTGACCGAAGTCATGGCGATCGAGCGACTGGGCACGTCATTGGTGCCGACCGGAACACGCTCGAGGTCGTCCAGAACACTGAGCCCGCCGACTACTTTGCCGAAGACAGTGTGTTTGCCATCGAGATGCGGAGCACGACGATAGGTTATGAAGAATTGCGAGGTGTTCGTATTTTTACCCTTGTTAGCCATAGACAAAATACCTCGATCATCATGTTTCAGGGGAGTATTTGCCTCGTCTGCAAAGGGTTTGCCTTCGGGGAAAGCGCTACGGCCACCGCTGCCAGTGCCGGTCGGGTCTCCTGTTTGGATCATGAAATGCTTGATATTTCGGTGGAACACAATTCCATCGTAGTACCCTTGCTTAGCTAGCTGGACGAAGTTGTACACCGCCTTGGGCGAGTATTTGGGGTACAGTTCGATATTGAGAGTACCTAGGGTCGTCTCTATACTGGCATAGCCTGGTTCCAGGAACTTTTTCTGTTTGAGCAGTTTTTCTATAGGAATGTCTGTGTATGTGGATTTCGTGGACGGGTCTACTGCCGTCGAGGTAAGCGAGCTAGCCATGTGGTGTGTAGTTAGCATGCTATGTGGTTTGTTGCCGGCTGAGGATGAGGGCTCTGTGATTGCGGTCGAGGGAGCTATCGCTTTCGAACTGAGTCTCGAAGATCCATTTCTTCCTGCACCAACATCCAGTGCTGTCTGAATATGTTCTTTTTTCTCAATGCTCTTTGCTGGGTCGGTGCTAGCAGATTTGGACGAGATGCCCACGCCTCCACGCAGCCTGATAATGTCGTCTTTGGAGAAATCTTCGTCGCTGACAAGATCCTTCATATATTTCGCCTGGATATTGTGTTCCTTGACGGTTTCTTCAAAATACACACGACCACTTGGCCGGATCAAGACCACCTTGCTCAGGTTCTGGAACTCCTTGAAACTCATGGGATCAATATACTTGCCCTCGTTATTAACTTCGATGCGCAGCTTAATGAGATCCTTGTTTGTCATGGGCTCTCCCGTAACAGGATTCACGCCATTTTTCCTGATATACGGAAGAATGTTCCTCACATCATACACATTTCCATGGGCGTCTGCCATGCCCGCGTCCCTCTGAATAGGCTGCTGGCTGATGCTACAGGTCCAGAACGGTAATGTGCTAAGAGTCCGAGCCACGCTCGCTGTCAACCCAGCGGGGGTCTTGCCCGAGCTGCCCGAGAACCCGCCAGATGACCATTCCGAGTGCGTGATATACAGCTTATCCGTATTCTTGCCCATATCGAAACGTTGCCGTCAACTCGCCGCCGGACTCCAACATGAGAACCGATCCTCTATAAATTTCAGCCGTGCGTGAAGAGAGGCAGGGTCTTGCAGGGTGCGCCCTGCTTCGATGGAGGGCCGGCCACCGGCCGGGCTGAGGCTTCCCCAGACCCCGTAGTGCTCGCTTCGCGAGCCCAGTTTCGCTGTTGAGAGAGTGGCGTGTTCCGTCACTCCTGCTGAGAGGGGAGGCCAGGACCCTGGGCCCCTCTGATGCATAGCGCTAACTTTGCCTAGTTAGAGTGGTTTCATGATGTATTTAATACAGCAGAAATACCTGTTGTGGCACAATAGTTCTGAAGTGCGACGGCCATTTAAAATAGTTTATGGATTTAAAGGACCGCGGCACTGCAGTGCTGCGGTCTGTTAAAAGGCTGTGGTACAACAGTACTACAGTATCACAGTATCACAGTCCTCTAATTGTTAAACGACTGTGGCACACAGTACTGCAGTGCCACGATCCGCCAAGCCCTGGCATGTATCACACGGGGTGCCAGCTGACACCGCTAATCTCCGGCTGTATAACAGGGACAGAGGATTGAGCCTCCGAGAATAGGGGCGCTGGCCGGATCCGTGGCTCCTTCCCGGCCACTGGTAGCCAGGCGCTGGGCCCTCTTCGAGCGGCAGCGAGAGGAGCTACAAGGTCCGTGGCACCGCCCCGGCCGCCGGAGGCGCCTGAGGAGCCTTCGTAGGGATCTCACGTGATTATGAAATTGTTCTGTACAAGGACAATGTGCAGTCACATATCGAGTTTAATTTCTGTATTCGGAAATTTTCAATCTGGAAGAACGACTCACAGTTGAGAGTGAGCGCGCGGCGAACGTACAGCCACAGGCAGGCTGACTGGTGATGGTGAAATTCGTCTAGTGAATTGCTGTTTCATCGATTTATTTATACAGAACAACAAAAATGTCTGCTGAAGCTGCTGTTTCATACGGTATGTACGAGATATTGACGAATAGTGCTGTTTAAGGAACCCCGAGAACAGAGAACTAACTTTTGAACAGCCGCCATCATCTTGGCCGATGCCGAGGTTGAGATCACTGCCGACAAGCTGATTGCCCTTACCAAGGCTGCTGGTGTCGAGACTGTTGAGCCTGTAAGTTTTGCGAACTATAAAATTGTCGACTGGTTGGCAGATGTGAGCGATCAGAGAACGTTCGAGTGAGAAGAGAATGGTAATTCGAAAAGGATGAGTACGACAACGCAACATCTGATGATATTGAGACGCGACAAACTAAACGAGAATAGTGAGCAATTGACTTCAACTATACCCGACAGATGGTATGAGGAACGATAATAACCGCTTTCCGCTAAACGACTACGTATTGAATTACGGTTATCCTGAACATGCTGATTCGACCGAGTAGGCACAGTTTTAGAACAAAACAAAGCACCAAGTGTGGACCATGCCATATTTCGAAGAATATACTTCCCAGGCTATACGTACATTACACCCGGTGCAATGTATATTTTCTTCGATCCAATTCTTTTCACCCTCATACGACCTCTTATTGCTCTCTTCTGCTGACCTGGATGCCCACGTCAAGGACATCACTAACACACACAGATCTGGGCCCAGCTTTACGCTAAGGCTATCTCTGCTCAAAACATCCAAGAGCTCCTTACACAATTCTCCGCTGGTGCCGCTGGTCCTGCCGCTGCTGCTGGTGCCGCCGCTGCCGGTGGTGCTGCTGCCGCTGAGGAGGCCGAGGAGGAGGTCGAGGAGAAGGAAGAGTCCGACGAGGACATGGGTATGGGTCTTTTCGATTAAACAATCAAAAGTGTATTTATATTAAAATTTGATTAAATATATTCACGACTTGATAATACTAGAGAGTGGGTGAGCCTCCCGCGCTGCCCTGGACCCCGCGGAGCTGGCCCGAGCTTGTGGGCAGTTGTTCCTGCCAGCTGATCTGAGAAGCTGTCCTCTCTATCTGGCGCAACGCATAGTAGAAGGGAGGCTGTGAAGAGAGAAAACTGGAGATGGCAATCTCTGGGACCTGTAAACTATCTTGCGAGCAGCGATTCTACATGGATGGTTGAGCATATGGCAACAGTGATAGACTGCGAGATATTTGTTTACACATCGCTCTTTGGTTCAGCGAGCTTCCAAATGCTGACCAATATGTCGCTGATTCATTGTATCTGCTTTCTCGGTGACGGCCTGTATCTCTAATATCTCTTCATAACCTAAACAGCTCTCTTTAGTAGGAATGACTGCTAGTGGTCTTCTTCCCTTCACTTCACTATATCTTGAACTGGAAGAATAGGTTTGGATAGATTGGGTTCATGGCCTCGCCAAGCGATATTCGATGAGAATGAATCGCCAATCTAGCTGCTAGTCAGCTAGCTTAATAAATGGACTTTACTTCCCTTCCATACAATCAATCAATCAATCAATCAATCAATCAATCAATCAATCAATCAATCAATCAATCAATCAATCAATCAATCAATCAATCAATCAATCAATCAATCAATCAATCAATCAATCAATCAATCAATCAATCAATCAATCAATCGCGACGTATCCGTGCCATTCCGAGTTCGATAAAACAGCTGAAAACACCATTTACCAATTGATTTTGTACTGAAATATTTAATTAATATCTAAAAAAAACGCCTCGCACCAGCCGCAGAACTCTGTGTGGACTGTGCATTATCTGTGCATTATCTGTGCATTATCTGTGCATTATCAATATGCATATACATGCGATGACATACACTTAGCTTCACAAAACTAGCCTCCGGAGTGTACAATTCATTCTACGACATCACGCAAGTTATTGTGCTAAAATGTGACTGAAGCAAAAGTTTCTTCCTCCTCATTCTCACTTAGCTTGGCGCTGCTAGTGCTTGGTTGCGTGACGGGCTAAGAGATATGTCCGATGCGGATATTGCGCTTGGTCAGTCTCATCGAATCCCAAAGAGAGCTTGATCTTAGACAAGATGTGTGACCACTGTCTATTCGTGAGTCGACGAGTGATTACTAACCAGAATACTAATGATTGCAATCGGGCACGACAATTATGTAGCGCCCTTCAAAGGTTACTTCTTCTCATAGAAGAGCGTAAGGCATAATTGCCGAAACACTTCGGGCTGAAGTATGGAAGCTCTTAACTAAGCCGACTCGAGCCTGATGTGTCAGCTGGTCTATGTTTTGCAAGATACATCCCTTGTCCCGCTATCTTAAGCTGGGAGCGGTGCAGTTCAGCTGGGTCTCGGCCCGCTGCTTCCCCACTAACACGGCTGCCGAACTTTGACCGAAGCGGGGGGTGAATCCGCCGAGGAGATCGTATATATCTCGGGCTCCAGCTCTCGGACTGACGGATTATACCAGGTTCCTCTGGAAACATTTAAAATGTCGCTGCGACAATCCTCATTTCTTAGAGCGTTGTTGCTTCCCCGGGTGAAAACGCTGGAAACTAGACGGTTCTTCAACAACCTGGTATGTACGCGCTTTGGATCTTCTCTCAACATGTGACCGACCCCTGAGACCAGACAGCATCTCCTTCAGCTCACCACAGTCGGTCTGTATTCTTCTCGAGCTCCGCTCGAGGAGCAACGGGGTCTGGGGCAGAGCCCCAGATGCCGGAGGCGCTCCGCGCTCATACTAACCCAATCAGCCCCAGATAGAGCAGCAGTTCGCCAAGCGGTCCGAGCAGGGCATCAAGGACAGCCAATGGATCCAGGAGCTTTTGAATAAGACCGAAGGTGGCGGGTACATTGTGTCGCGAGCCGGGCTGCTGAACCGGTCTGTAGCGTGGGGAGATCACGACGAGTTCGGGCATGTTAACAACGTGCGGTATCTCAAGTGGTTCGAAGAGGCTCGGGTCAATTCGTTCATCAACAACGATGAGGAGTTCCCAGGGTCGAATTTCTCAAAGTTCATGTCCGACAGGGGCGTCGGACCCATCATCCGATCTGTCGAGCTGGCCTGGCGTTATCCCATCCGGTTCCCGGACAACATCACCGTGGTGCACAAGCTCGAGCCCGTGACCCAGCCGGACCGGTTTCTCCTCAAGGGCGTCGTCGTCAGCCACAAAGCCAAAAAGGTCGCTGCTAGAATTACTGAGACCATTGTCACCGTTGACTACACCAAGGGCGGCGTCAAGGCCCCGATCCCCGAGTACATACTCAAAGTGTTTGACGACCTCCTGGAGCGACAAAGAGTCGAGGCGCCGGATTTGGGCTCGAAGTAGGGTGTGGACGTGCCTCCGGCGGCCGGGGCGCGCCCCGGACCCCGTTGTGCTCGCTTCGCGAGCAGCGTTGGCAGGATTATAAATATACGTACAAGATTGAATAGATTGATGGATATCTAGAGCTCAGTGTCCTCGATGACAATCTGCTTCTCGAGAGCTACGTAGTGGTTGAAGAACTCGCGGAAGAGCTGGACGGCGTAGCCAACGTCCTTGCTGC
Organism: Sugiyamaella sp. yHKS617; assembly: GCA_030580325.1. Taxonomy (NCBI): domain Eukaryota; kingdom Fungi; phylum Ascomycota; class Dipodascomycetes; order Dipodascales; family Trichomonascaceae; genus Sugiyamaella; species Sugiyamaella sp. yHKS617. The sequence goes on along the minus strand of JAKTSR010000066.1, from coordinate 33,411 downwards.
CACAAGTTTCACGCACAGAGTGCATAGACAGCTGAGGGTTGCCGATGTCCAGGGTGCGGATGCCCAGCTTGGAGGCCAGGATGGGGCCGATGGTGGATCCGCAGGGCGAATCGTTTCTCACTACAAACAGCTGCAGAGGTACTTTAGCGATGTTGGCGGCATTCTGAATGAGCAGGACACCGGGGCTGTTAGTGGCATAGCGCTGGTTGGCATTGATCTTGATAGTAGGACCTTTGTTGAGTTTGGGACGGTGGTTGTCCTCGTGCTTGGCGCCGTAATTAGGGTGCACGCCGTGAGCCATGTCAGCCGAAATCAGGAACGATTTGGAAAAAGTTTCGAAAGGAGACGAGGCAGTGGGCTCAACTTCGCTGTCTAATTTGAGAGAGGCCAGACGGGTGATGACAGCCACCAACAGATTGGAGTCGGCGCCCTGAGCTGAGGAAGAGCCGACTTCTTCGTGGTCGAACAACGAGATCATGCGGATACCCTCTTCGTCATCAAGGGCATCGGGAGCAGATAGTGACTCTAATAGACCCTCAGTAGCAGTGTAGGAAGAGCACAGGTTGTCGAGACGAGGGGAGAAAATGAACTCATCTCTCAGTCCACCGACCACAGAAGCTTGAGTGTCGTACAACACAAGCTCGAAGTCCTGAATATCTTCGACACTGACGTTGGCCTCAGCGGCAATCAGGCTAAGAAGAGCAGGCTCATGGCGCTCGGTGATCTTGGCAATGGAGTTGACCTGGGCATCACCAGCGTTAGCAGAGTCAGCAGTATCAGCCTTATCAGCCTTTTTATCATTCAGTTCATCCTCAATGAGGCCCAGAATAGGGAACAACTGGTTCTCCTTGTTGAACTCAAGCTTCTCATTAACACCACGGTCCAAGTGAATAGCTAGAGTAGGAATGCGGAGAATAGGTTTATCGACCTTGACGAGCTTGGGCAAATAGCGACCAGAGGCCTTGTCATGAACATAGACTCTACCAGCAACGGACAAATCACGGTCGAACCAGGTGTGCCAGAGACCACCTCCATACACCTCCACACCGACCTGGTGATAGCCAGAAGCCGACTTCTTGGAATTGGGCTTGACTCTGAAAGTAGGACTATCGGTGTGAGCACCGACAATGGAAATTCCATTACCAGGCTGCCACTTCTTGCCAACGCCAAAAGCGATCAGAGAAGAGCCGTTACGGGTGAGAAAGTACTTCTTGCCGGCCTGGATCTGCGACGACCAGGACTGGCGCTCGGAAATCTCCGTGAACCCGCCAGCCAACAGCAGCTTCTTGCTGGTCTGTACAGCATGGTACGGAGACGGCGAAGCGTTCACGTAGTTCAGAAACTCGTTGGCGTACTGCTTAGACATTTCCACAACACAGTTATCAATCAATCAACCAAGACTCAATCAATCACACACGACCACCTGAGGCTAGAATACAACTCTCCAGATCAACCTCATGAAAAAGATCTTATAATGCCCGAAGTTGTCGATCTGCGGCATCGCACCCGGACTCCGACCGCACGTCACCCAGCCGTCCGATGCACCCTGCGTCCTCTGTACCCTTTACCCCTGAGCTGCCCTGGACCAGCCTCTGGGGGTGGGTGCGCCTCCGGCGGCCGGGGCGCTGCCCCGGACCCCGTGGCTCCTCTCGCTGCCGCTCGAGGAGATGCCCGTCTGCTCTGGGCTCCGCTGGCATCCCTCTGGGTGTGGGCGCTCCTCCGGCGGCGGGGCGATGCCCCGGGCCCCGCTGCTCTCGCCGCCGCTCGAGGAGAGTCCCCAGCGAAGTCCAGAGCGGACGGGCATCTCCTCGAGCGGCAGCGAGAGGAGCCACGGGGTCCGGGGCAGCGCCCCGGCCGCCGGAGGCGCACGCCTCAGCAGAGCACCATCCCAGGGCAGACGACCGGAGGCCGAGTCCGGGACGGGGCAGGGTTAGATGTCTAGATGTTTTCAAAGCTATTCCGTATAATTCACAGTTTTAATTTTATTGCAGTCGCGGCGTGAAGCAGGCGAGCAGAGCGAGCCAGACCAGGAGGACGACCGAAGGCTGGACAGGCGGTGCACAGGCTCGCAGGACAGTTACGAGGGCGAGAGCAGGAAAGAGAGCGCCTGTAGGTGAGTATTAGGGCAGGTACAGGACGCCCGCTTAGATGAGGTCGGCAATGTTCATGGGCATCTCCTCGATCTGAGTGGAGTAGAACATCTCGATCTCTCTCATGGCGCCGATATCCTCAGAGGTGACAAAGTTGATAGCAACACCCTTACGACCGAAACGACCACCACGACCGATACGGTGGATGTAGTTCTCTTGGTTGGTGGGCAAGTCGTAGTTGATGACGAGCGAGACCTGTTGGACGTCGATACCACGGGCAAGCAAGTCAGTGGAGATGAGGATACGGGTGGATCCGGTACGGAACTCCTGCATGATGGTGTCACGCTGGGCCTGGTCCATATCTCCGTGCATGGCCGACACAGTGAAGTCCTTCTCGGTAAGGGCGTTTTGGACGTACTCGACCTTTCTTCTGGTGTTGCAGAAGATGACGGCCTGGGTAACGGTGATAGTCTCGTACAAGTCAATGAGGACATCGATCTTGAATTGCTCCTCACCAACGTCAATGTAGAACTGCTTGATACCTTCCAAAGTCAACTCGTCCTTCTTGACAAGAATACGGATGGGGTCACGCATGAACTTGGTGGTGACCTCCAAGACGGAGCTGGGCATGGTGGCAGAGAGCAAGACCACCTGGATGTCGGTGGGCAAGTTCTGGAAGATGTCGTAGATCTGCGACTTGAAACCACGAGACAACATCTCATCGGCCTCATCAAGAACAAACATCTTGATCTTGTCAGTGCGCAAGTGTCTACGAGTGATCATATCAAGGACACGGCCGGGAGTACCGACAATGACCTGGGCACCCTCACGGAGCATCTGGATGTCCTCTTGGATGTTGGTACCACCGATACAGGCGTGACAGTTGACCTTGAGGAAATCACCAAGAGCAAGAACAACCTTCTGGATCTGGAGAGCCAATTCACGGGTAGGAGCCAAGATCAAAGCCTGGGTGGCCTTGATGTTGGTGTCAATGTTCTGTAAAGTGGCAATGGAGAAAGTGGCAGTCTTACCAGTACCAGACTGCGACTGAGCAAGAACATCGTGCTTCTTGATAACAGGCAAAATAGCACGCTGCTGAATGGAAGAGGGGGTTTCGAAACCGTGGGCGAAAATACCTCTCAAAAGAGGCTCCTTCAAGTTAAGAGCATCGAAAGAGTCAACGACCTCGTCGTAGTTGGTGACAATTTGTTCGGCTTCGATATCAGCGAGACCCTCAGACATGTTGGCGGAGACGTTGTACTTGGTACTTCGTAAGAATTAGACCTGGAAATTCAATGAAAAGACGGCTATATACGTGGATATATATATGCCTGGCAAAAGAGAAACAAAAGGAAAATTCAAGGAACTTTTTTTTTGTTTTTCTTTTTTTGTTGCTGGTAAAAGAGAAAAATGGAATCGAATGCCACCGTGAAAAAAATTTGAAGCAGCAATTTTTCTGGCCGCCTCCTAACCCTGTCTCCTCTGCCTCGCGTCTCGCGCGCCAGCCGCACGTTACCCCTGAGCCCGCCCACGCCCCTGAGCCCGCCCACGCCCCTGAGCTCCGCCTCGGAGCCTGAGCCACTGGGGCGTGGGGCCAGAGAGCGGGGGACGCGCCTCCGGTGGCCGTGGCGTCGCCTCGGACCCCGTTGTGCTCGCTGCGCGAGCGTGACGTTCTCTTTGGGAAACGGCGTGCCTCCGGCGGCCGGGGCGCTGCCCCGGACCCCGTTGTGCTCGCTACGCGAGCCCGGCGCCTCCGGGGGGAGTTCGGGGGAGTCATTGGGCGGCCGGATTGTGAAGCTGGGACGGGTGCCACTAGAAATCAGCCCGCAATCGGCTCCGATGGAGCGAGAAAGCAGCCGGCGCCAGCCACACTGGCGCTCCCAACCCCCCACCCCCCACCGGTAGCAACCTCTTCGAGCACAGCGAGAGGAGCCACGGGCCCGGCCGCGCCGGAGGCGTGCCCACCTCTCCATCAGCACGGGCCCGACCCCTGCGCCGGACCCTGCACGGCGCCGCAGCCTGCATCCATGCATGGGATCGGCAGTACCCCTGAATCGCCCCAGGGGGCACCCCACGCGATGGCGACCGACTCGAGCGGAGCGAGAGGAGCTGCGGAGTCCGGGGCAGCGCCCCGGCGGCCGGAGGCGTGTCCGGGAAGGAGCAGGGAAGACAATAAGTTATATTCAGGCGGCCGTCACTCGACCTTTTCGATCTTGCCCTGGTCGCGGGTCTCGCCCTTCGAGCCGACCAGGAGGACTTTCTGCACGATGGTAGAGGCGTCCTCGTCGTCGCTGTCGAGGAAGATCTGGAGCGAAGTGACGTTTTGGAAGTGCACGTATCTCAGGGGGATCTCGCGCCAGCCGCTGGCGTCGGGCGCGGGTACGGTCGCCGCGAACAGCGGCTTGATGCCGCCGTCCGTGGCGTCGTCGAAACTTATGGTCGAGGGCAGGTTGGCCCATACCCGGATGTTTGTGGGTGACTCGATGCCGTCGCTGTCGTCAGGCACCGTAGATTTGATGTAGATGGAGTGCACTTTGGCTTTGTTCTGCAGTGGCAGGTAGATGAGAATTTGCGAGTCCGCGTCCGACTGGACTGCCGAGTCCGTCGCCGCTGCCGCTGCTGAAACGTCCAGCAGAGCACGCAGGTCTTTCGACGGGTCTGACGACTTGATGTTCAGCACCTCGGCCTCGCCAAAATGCAGAACGTCGTTCAGCGACTCGAACTTGGTCCGGGCCAAGATCTGCTTCACGTCCTCAGCCAGCCCGCTGCTGCTGCCACTGCCGTTGGCGTTGCCGGCACCATTGCCACCTCCACTGGTTCTAACAGCAGATGGGGCCAGCCTGGCCAGCGACTGGAGACTTTTGTAGATACCCTCTGGCGTGGCCCCGCGCACGCGGTCCACCTCCTTTTGCTTGTGAAAGTACACGAACGTCGGCATGGCCGTGATCTGGTACTTCTGGGCCACGTCCCGTGTGGCATCCACGTCCACCTCGCCGAACTGCACGTTCGTGAACTCGTCGTAGAACTTGTCCACCGTCGGCGCAATCGCCTTACAGGGGCCTGGTCGTTAGCACGTGTGCTCAGGGGGCGGCGGCGGCGCCTCCGGCGGAGCTGGGGTGCCTCAGACCCCGTAGTTCCTCGAGCTATGCTCGAGGAGATTCCGCTGTCCTGGGAAGAGCACAACGCATGATCCGTCTGGGGTGACTGCTAGCATGATTTAAAGGATTTCAAATCATCGGCGTGCTCAGGGGGGCTACTTACCACACCACGAGGCTGTGAACTTGACAACCACCAGCTCGTTGCTGTTCAAAACGGCGTCAAACTCTTTCTGTGACTTCAATTCATGCAATTTGCCCATCTCGTAGCTGCAATAACAAACTGTGGTCTCTAGCGATACAACACTCGGATATCAGACTGGCTTCCTAAACTCGCTCTCTGCACTTCGCGATTTGTAAGACGCTGATCACAACGCAGCACGTGACTAGTGAGAGTTGTTGGTCGGGTGGGGCGCCCCATCACGGCCGGTGCTGCCCTTCTTCTCTAGTGAAGAGCTCCGTAGGCCCGACGACCGTGAAATCTTGATGAAATGCTGTCAAAATCACCCCCCGAAAGAGTGAGTGAAATATTTCAAATCGTCGTCGAGCGTCAGAATTCTGCGATGTGAAGCACGGGTAGATGTACTCATCAACTTGGCCTAGTGTCTGACCTCGCAAGCCGTTTCTACGCCCCTCAAAATATTTCTTCGGTGGCCTCCACACATTCTAAATCCATGGTTCAAGGAAGAATTTCTTAATGATGTCGTTTTCACTGGTGATATTCATTCACGCCTAATATCAAGTATATCAAATGCTCTTTGTGGAGTTGACCCCCAGACCGTACCGTCATTTTGTAGAGACTGAGATGACTTGGCCGAGAGATGAGTTGTCAAAGCACTTTGTCCAGAAACGCATCGCCTTCCCAGTACTTAAACCTACTCCCAGACTATCATTTTTGATTCTGTACATGAGAATGAGAGATGTCCCATAATGGAGCCATTTTCCTCGGAACAGATATATGCAGAGATCTTCGCGGTGCGTGCATGCCCTGACAATCAATTCCAGTTACGGAGGAAATAAATCCGCGACTTCATCGTCTAGGACCAGTGCTTTATCTATTCAGGGCATGTACCATCTTCGATCCTAAAAGATCCTATAGAGATAACTGCACAAGTCGTGCCCTGTGGGCCCATTGCTGTTACCATAGTACAGGACTGAACCACTGCATATCCATGGCATGTTTTACACATGATATACAAATTATATTGTATCTATATATAAATGGATAGGCACTATTCAGTAAAATGCTATATAACAGTTACTGAGCTGAGCAGTAGAGAACTGTTAAAAACATTTTGGAAAAAACCAGCATGTCTCTATTAGCCGTTGTCAATAGATTGAGTATTAAAATACTTATATAGCACACGCCTACTTCTCGAGCTTTACGGTTCTGTCCCTTATGCTACACCGAGCACCGCCGAACATCCAACATTCGACTGGGGTCTAGATACCCCGCTTGTTGCTCCGTGGGCTCTCCCTTCTGTAGCTGTAGACCCTACATGAAGCAGACCCTTTCTCGGGTTAGGTTTAAACCCTTGCATGCGAGGAGATATTTTTTTCTGCTATGCAGATACACTGGAAAGTTTAGAAATTTCAGTTATCAATATAGATCAGGACCGTTGGTTATAGAGCATTCAAAATGCCCGCCGACAGACGAAATATCGTGGGAATCGAGCACGACAGAGTGACGAATGTAAGCTGCATTGAAACATCTAGCTGAAGAGGGTGAGGAACAGAGCGGATTGAGCCAGAAGTCTAGCACATCGGCCCTGGTTTTATACAGACTCCTGAGGAACTGTCACCCTATCGAACTGTTCCCTCAGCCAAGACGCTCGCGAAGCGAGCACAACGGGTCCGGGCAGTTCCCGGCCGCCGGAGGCACCCCTCCTGATTGCCCTGTAAGTACTAACCGAGTAGGTGTCCAGCACGGATTTCCCAGGTCACTATCCCGGAGAAGACAATTCCTGGGACCTCGACAAATTTAAAGAGAACTTCGATATCAAGATTTCACATTTGAATGATACCAGCGCCAACTTCGACCTGATTGGCGTGGACACCTCGATTGCCAATGCATTCCGGAGAATCATGATTGCCGAGATTCCTTCGGTGGCTATCGAGCAGGTCAATATCTGGAACAACACCTCGATTATCCACGATGAAGTTCTGGCCCAGAGATTGGGCCTGGTTCCTATAAAGATGTCGCCAGACAATCTTGACTGGTATGACGAGTCGGCTCCAGTGACATATGACAGCGAGGGCAATCCTGAGTCCAAATTCAACAGCATCAACACGGTGGAGTTCTCATTACAAGTTAAATGCGAGCGTAACCCCGACGCCCCTAAGGACTGCAAAGACCCCAACATCCTCTACCGACACTCCAATGTATACGCCGGCGACCTTAAATTCGTGCCTCACGCCGACCAAATGAGTTACATGAATCCTGTACCAAGCATCAGTCACCCAGATATCCTGCTAGCCAAGCTTCGACCAGGCCAGGAAATCACTCTCTCGGCATACGCAGTGCTGGGAATCGGCGCTGACCACGCCAAGTTCAGTCCCGTAGCCACGGCCTCATACAGACTGCTGCCGGTCATTGATATTGTGGGGGAGCCAATTAAAGGAGAACTAGCGCGCAAGTTCCAAGCATGCTTCCCTTCAGGCGTCATTGAAATCAATGAGGCCGGCGAGGCTTTTGTCGCCGACGCCCGGAAAGACACTGTGTCGCGTGAGGTGCTCCGCCACGAAGAGTTCAATGGCCGTGTCAAGCTTGGCCGGAAGCGAGACCACTTCATCTTCAACGTCGAGACCGTCGGAGCCATGCAGCCCGACGAGATCTTTGTAAAAAGCGTCAAGCACCTACAGAACAAGGCCAAAGAGCTTCTCACCTACGACCTTACTACCAGTAGCTAACCAGCCCCCTGACCGTCTGTACATTAATTTATCTATTTTTTTTCCTAAATCACACCAGTGTCTCCGACGGGGTACTGTCCCTGACCCAGTGGTTCCTTGAGTGGCAGCTCGAGGAAGCCCTGGCTATGCTAGAGGAATCATCAATGGGATTGTGACAATCAGGAATAATACAAATAATACAAAAAGAAACAGTCTACCGCGGGACATGGACATGTTTGCGGCTGTGCATGCAACAGCGAGGAGGAATTCAATAAAATAAAGTAATAAAAAGCGGGGGGCCATGGGTCATTAGAGCAAACAGAAAGCAGAAAATATACATCCAAAATCAGAGTGAATCAAATCAAAAATAAACAAAAAAGAGCTTTTCAAGTAAACGGGAGCGGCGTCTATCGCCGAGGCGGCATGTACTCGGAGGGTCCACCGTATCCACCTTGTCCTGGCGGCGGATACAGGTCGGGAGGTACTTGTGACGATGGGTCCTGTGGATTCGCCGAGCTACCTCCATAGCCTCCTCCGCCATACCTTGAAGACTCCTGCGTGGCGAAGGCCATAGTGTCGGACTGCATGCCCAGCTGCTGTGCATAGAGAGAGGAGGGCCCAGGCTGACTGGAGATCTGGGGTTGCTGTTGTGGCAGATGCGATTGCTGCTGCTGCTGGTGCTGGGGCTGTTGTTGAGGTTGCATCTGGAGAGTATATCCAAGCGGTGGTGGCGGCGGAGGCACATTCAACTGCGAGTGTTGTTGGTGAAACGATGGAGGTGGCAGACCTGGTAGGGCTGCTCCTGCGCCAGCAAATGGCATGATGCTCTGATCAATGACAATGCCGAAGAAGTCAGGGCTCTGATCAAACAGCTGTCTGATCTTGGCGCGACATTGTTCAGCAGTAATGGACTTTGATCGCATTCGCGTTAATTCCGAGGCCACATGCTCCCACTTGATTTTCTCGCCCTCTTCCAGCAGATTCTTCATACTTGTTATATCCTGAGCATCCCATACAACGGCACCTCCTCCTTGCTGGCCTATCAGTACCTGATATCTATTTCGCGCAGCCAAGTGGTCAGTACACTCAGCAGCTTCGGCAATCTCTGGCCAGGACTTTCCTGCCCGCTTCATCTCAAGAATGATATTGTCTTGTTCTTGAGTGTATTTTGATTTCTTTTTGGGTCTAGGCCGCTGGTCAGGCTGAAGAGCATTGGGATTAGGTGGTATAGCCGTCGCTAGTGGTGGCTCTGCTACATTAAGGGGAAGTGTAAAAGTATCACCGCTCCGTACAGATGCCATGCCAAACGGGTTGCCATACTCTGCTTCGTCAGGTGCCTCCACTGGCCTAAGAAGGCCAATTTGTCGAAAAGACCTTGGCGCCGTTCCACCAGAGCTTCCAGGGAGTCTGCCTGAGCCTAAGCTATAGCCCATATCAGTCGGAATGTTAATGTTAATATTCGTTGGCGCAGCTGATTCTAGAATCGCTTCTTCTAGTGATCGTTTTGAGCTTGTCCTTCTCCGTCGACTGGTACCAGCACCTGTTCCTCTTGGATCTGACCTAGGATTTCGCACCGGCGTCGTAGAGGCATATGTCGGCGTGTATGAAAATGGTCCGCCTGGAGGCGGCAGAGCTGACGGTACCGCTGTAGAGAGACTAGGGACAAACCCAGATGGTAATCCTGATAGGAGCCCAGTTGGTAGTCCTGATGGCATGCCAGAGGTAACTCCACTGCCTATCCCAGACGACGAGCTAGACGTGCCAGAATGCATCTGCACACCCGAAGGTAGCATCTGTGTCAGCGACAAGCGACTCATAGGTAACGGAGGGGACGGCAGGGGATAATGCGATTGAGACTGAACTTGAGATTGTGACTGAGATTGTGACTGAGATTGTGACTGAGATTGTGTATGCTGTAGTTGATGCTGGGACTGGTACTGGGTCTCAAACGTACGGGACTGACTCTGAAATGGCGGCGACAGCACCGACGGACCAGCTCGGCCGTAAAAAGAACTCGACTGCACGGATTGCTGATGCCTGTGCTGCTGGGGCGGACTCAAGGGAGCAGAATAAGACGAGAAATTATAAGATGAATCTTCCGACTGGCCAGTTAGTTGTCCCTGATGCTGCAATTGTGAGTGCGACTGCGAGTGTGTCTGCGAATGTGGGAGTGATTGCGACTGCGAATGAGATTGCGATTGCAGTTGTGATGTGGACGAGGATGACGTTGACGAGTATTGTCTATTATACAGATTGGATGGTTGTAAGACTCGTATGGGTTGTAACTGTGGCTGCTCTCGTGGCAGTGGTGGTGGCGGTAGCTGATGGTGAACTTGTCGTTGGACTTGCTGTTGAGGCAATTGCTGGACCTGAGCTTGTACCTGGGGCAGTTGCTGCATGCTGAATTTGGTTTGGTCCTGTTGGATAGGCAAGGGCTGTTGAGTCAGTAGTTGTTGAGGCAACTGCTGTTGCACAGACTGGGATTGTGTCTGTGCAGTCTGTGCTTGGGCCTGCGACTGTTGCTGTTGCTGCAACGGAAGCTGATGCTGTTGATGTGGTGATGGCCGAGTACTCTGACTCACCAAACGAGGAGTCTGTGGTTGTGATCTGTGTACAGGAACAGGTGTATTCCTCGAAGGGATTTCTCCGCCACCTGTCTTCTGGTCTGAAGCTTGCCCCCCTTCATTTGAGCTTCCTGGTGCAATAGTATCTCCAGACGGATTATTTGCTTGTGTAGCAGCCGAAGTAGAATTATCACCATAACGAAAGGCAAGAAGGGCGTCATTTTCGTCGGGTGGAGGCTCCGTCATTCCTAGCTGGCGGCCACTATGCTATGATATCGATTGAAGTTTTGTTTCGCGTTCAGTTAAAAACATAAAGGAATATTGTCATGACCAAAAACTGAGTGTTTTGATTTTCAATATATTTCGGTTCAGATGAATTATGAACTCATTTGCGCACTGAATTGTTAGTACGTTAGTATAAACAGAGCTGGATAAGACTTACTATGCAAACGATGACTCTAATGAATAAATAATTTGCCCATGAAAGTGAAGTGATGGGCTTGTAATCAAACTGGACCGTTCCTGTGGGGGTTAGAATAATTGGCCTTGGAAATGAATAAACTAGAGAGACAGCAGCCAGGTTAAGATCAAAACCCTTTCGATGTACTTCCGGCACGATAGTTTTGTTATATACGAACGTATGCCCATGATACGCTATAGCATTGTATCTAACCAGACGGGCACATAGAGAGAGGTGGAATGCGTGGCAGAAGCAAGAAGCAACACAAGAATAAGTGTAGCTATAGCATGGCCGTACTAAGATTATCAAAGCTCAAGGGCTTAGAGCCTAGCACCTTATAAATCCATACTCTTGCCTGCGAATACGCTATACCATGGTCGCACCGATGCTGCTGGGGGCCACGATAACTAGCGTAGCGTTGTAGGCAGGTAATCGAATCGACGATCGATCTAGATCTGGTCTGAACAGGCACAGAATCTCAACCGCCCAGAGATAGGGCTACTTGAACTTACCAATTGAATATGAGCTAGTGGGCTGAACTTTAGTAACAGGATAAAGGGAGCGAACAAGAAGAACAAAACAGAAAAGAAAACCAATCAGTTAACCACTGGTGTTGCAGTACTAAAGGAATGAAAGTATTGCTGCAGTCAAATATATAGGTGCGCAGGTGGGGTATAGCTATAGTCGGGGCTATAGGTCTGATGGATTCCGTGAAGCCCACTATTGAAGATCGGGGTCGATTATAGCTTTGGCATAAACAGACGTCGCACAGTACTCGTATCTAGAACTAGTCGGGCTCAGCACCACTGGAGAGGCAATATGTTCGCCAACCGGAGTCAAATCTTTCGTTTCGATCTAAGTCTTGTCTTGGTTCCGTGTCAAGGTGAGTAAGTCCAGTAGCCAGGGAACCTGTCGTGGGTGTCGGGTACGAGTCTCCAGCTGGGCAAAATTGGCCAAATCGTAAACTAAAGCACCAGTACAGGTTTGAGATTGCACAATTGGAGCCGACAACTGACGAAGGTTTGAACTCTACTGAGGATGAAGTTACGCCGAAGCGAAAATTTTGCAACTGCGGAGAAGGTCGCTCGTCACCGAGTGTTGTTCAATTGGTCGCTGGTTACACAGTCGACAGTCGATAGTCTAGCGATCACCTTTTGGGGCAGAATCCATAAAATCGTAGCTACCAGTGTTACTGTTGGTACTGGTGCCGGTGCTGGTCTGGTGCTGGTGATAATGCTGATTGTCGGGCTGGCGTCAGTGATTGAGGCAGCTGTTTCTGATTGTACGTCGAATTGTAATTGTCGAGTGGTTGCCGCTGATACCAGAACAAAATAGACAGTGACTGACCCAAGCAAGTCACTAAGTAATTGTTAAGAAAAAACTTAAGATACAGGCAAAAACACACCTGCACTGGTATAAGTTACTGGGCCCAGAACAGACTGATTAAGCACAGTCTAAAAGTCAGTATGTCGGGAGCGGTGTCTGAGTGTAGCACAGAATACAGATGAAACAGAAGCCTAGGCACCAAGGTAGCGTAGCTGGAGTGACTATAGTAGCGGATGAAGGCCAGGCTGAGGCAGAAAGTGGCAGTGGTCTGGGTCGCAGCAGAAACAAACGGTACCGACGTAGGCTGACTATGGATATGTGGATAGTCGTCGCAGAATTGGTACATTCACACCGGTCGCACGCGCTGCTATAAACACAAAGTTAGCTATTACTTTTGAAGGGAAACAGGGCCCCAAAATCAAACAAAAATGCACTGAACAGAACAAAAGAAACAAAAACACAAAAAACAACCAACCAAAACGAAAACGAAAACCAAAACCAAAAATAAGTCGAAAGTTTTAGAAAAAACAACAACAATAAAACAAAAAAACTATAACTTCATGTTAGTTTAGATGATCATGCATATTGAAAGGTAAATAAATAAATATACCGGTAGTAGCCCCTTAAGCAAAAGCAAGGCAATATGTGCAAGATACGCATCGCAGCGGAAAATGAAACCCCGTCCGTTTTAGGTGTCTCCTCCCTGCCCTAGATCCACTTTATGCACAGGGGCTGATCTGACAGGAAGTAAACAAATCTAGGGAGAGTTAACAGTCGTTTAAGGGGCACCAGCTGACAGATAAGCTTTATCTATTCAGTTCACGAGCTGGGCTAAAAGCAAGTGGAAAGGGCTGACTCAGGCTGAGGCACTGGCTGTAAGCAATTGGGCAGCAGACAGCAGCAGAGGCAGAGTAGCGCAGAAGGCATCTGTAGGCAGCGGCATCAGGCAGTTGTCATAGCCAGCATGTTACCCGCCAATGATATATGCTGATATATGCTATAGTACGGGTGCTTCAGCGATTCCGCGATACCTGGTAGAGTTACGCCTCCAGTGGTCTCCTTCTGCAGCAAATCGCCGACCGCTGAGCGGCCACCTGACTGGCCGCTAGTCGCTAGTCTCCAGATCCGCTGCTCCTGTGCTGCTTTTGCGGCCGCTCCTGCTGCTTCCGATATCAGTTTTGCCGGTCGGCACCACCTCTCTGCCGCTTCCTTTTGCCCCCTTTCTGTAAGCACTCTCCCGATGCCACGGCTTCTGAATTAGCTACTCCGCTCTCGTGGTGCCACAGCTACAACAGCTGAGTACCTTTCTCAGCTGTAACGCATACCGGCCTCTAGTGTTGCCATCGGATGCACCGTCACGGCCAGCCAGGACACTTTGGACCTCCCTGCACACCAGGCTCGGCCCTGTAGCTCCGCCCACCAGCATTCCTGCCGTCCCCGTCACTCCCGCGTCTCCAGATCCCTGTCCACAGCTTCTGCCGATACGTTCCCATTTCTGGCGGTGCGGCCTATAAGTTTATACCCCTGAGATCGCAGTTCGGCGGCGGCTGCAGCCCGATCACAAGCCGGGTGGGATACCTCCGGCGGCCGGGGTGCTGCCGCGGGCCCCGCTGCTCCTCTCGCTGCGCTCGAGGAGTCCCAGGGTAGGCGCTCGCTAAGCGAGCACGAAGGGGTCCGGGGCCGCTGTTGGAGGCATCCCGTCAACGAGCTCCCAGGCCCATCCCACTGAGCGTACACTTGAGGCGTCCCATTCCCGCCATTTAATTTCTTTTTCATTATGCCAACAGCTCTTTCGCTCCCTTCTCCGTTAACTGGTTCTTTTGTTCGTCATTCGGACTAAGAGGCGTGTTCTGGCCACATGAAACGAGCAATTGGAACACGACCAGGTCACCGTTCCAGACGCTCGCGAACCGAGCCTGGGGCAGAGAGCCTTGCCCCGCGCCGCTGTCGTCCCCTGCAATTCCCTAGTTCAGTTGCCACATTCTACTTTAACTTACATATGGTCTAATACGGTATCCAGTTAGCCTTTTTCGTTTTGACGCCGTTGGACACTGCACCCTGCCCCTCTTTCCGAATCTGGACTGCCAGAGATCCTGATCCTGATCCCGTTGCTGAACCTGGTAGTGGACCCACTCAATGCCGAGCTTAACTTTGGCGGCCGTCTTCAAGCACTCAGCCATGGCGGCCGCTAGCTATAGGTTTATAGCACGCTTACGCTCGTGCTGGGGCTGCTTTCCCGAACGGAAAGTTACCAGCCAGCTACAATATCGTCTGGAGTGCTGGAGTGCTTTTCTTCGCGCACTCTTCGTACTTCGAACTCCCGCTCCTGTTTCTTCTTTCTCTCTTCTCTCTTCTCTGCTACCTCCGAACCCATTGTCCGGCTCCTGTAGCTTTTTCCCATTGTTTTACTTATCTGCCCATTGTTCTGCTTATTATTTCTTCACTCCTTCTTTGCCTGCCTCTATTCTTCGTGTCGCCCCTATCGCGCCGGCATGCGCTACCACACTGGTAGGTCAGTTACTCTCGCCGGACTAAGGAATCGGTATGACCATCCGTGTGCCGGCCGCTATCAAAAGCAAACTCGTTCCTTACCGGCCTACGCGTACCACTAATCGCTCGTACGTTCTCTGCCGACAGCCGGCCTTTTGCCTCTCTCAAGCTATAGCTAGCTATACGCAGTACAGATGTCACGGCAGCTCGCATAGAGATCATACCTGCGTATGTTAATTCGATGCCGTTGATGGCCGTTGATGGCCGTCTTCCTGAATGTCTGCCCGCAACTTTCTGCTTTCGAATTCTTTTATCCCGGTTTTCGTCCCACAGCCCAATATCCTATCACAATCCTGTATCAACATCCTATAGATCTCGTTCCTGACGCGTATGTCGGCTTAGAAAGTGAAGCTGCCGATCTATACCATTACTGATGACAAGCTGAACTTTCGATCTCTATACTGATTGCACTAATGCAGAGTTATAATTAATCTGCATCTGAGAGGGAAAAAGCAAACATGAACCAGTTGGAGATCTTGAGATCTCTTCACTTTCCAGCTGCTCTCTCTAGTTAGCCATTCCCTGGCGCCATCCCGGCATTCCTGTTCCTGGTCTCATTTGGGCGCAATGTCTCGGGTGAGTGTTGCAACGCCCTTTGCACTGCTATTCTGTATGTCTTAGATAGAAATAATTCCCCGTTGCCTAATCCCTCTCTTCAGAATAATTGTCAGAAGCGGGCAGAGGTCACTCAGCACAAAATTAATCTTAATTTAATTCCCCTCTTGTATATTTTCTTCTGTCTAGTCATTGTATTATCCAGAATCAGGAATATTTTTTTTGCGTTTGACAGCTGGCAACCATATAATAATGGCAATACATAATAACATCCATCTCCTCTTCGCTCGTTCTGCATAATCTACCTGGCTGTATTTCATATGTATATATATCTTCAAAGCACTGGGCAGAGCACAGCCTGCGCCATATCTCATATATCTCTCATATTTTTGGCTTTTCTATGCTTTGCTTTCACTGAACCTTCTATTTAACAAGGCGGCCGCCGGGTCAAACATTTCCGGTAACCGGCCGTCACAAACTATATGTCATGTTAGGGTTCTTTCATTGATAGAAACCTCTTTTGTCACTAAGCATCACAAACACAAGCTCCTCATGAAGAGCCTATAGTATCAAATTCTGACACCTTCAACCTAGCCGATTTATGCTGTCAATAAAATATCCCACTCAGCTCCTATTGTCTGTGATTCATGTCCCGATCTCGCTAGTCTGGCATGTTCCGTCTCACCCTAGGGCCGCGAACCGACCCAAGCCATAGATGGCATGGCAGCGAGGCTTATTTGACTCAACACTAAGCTGCCCAGGGAAGAGACGTCCCGGAGTAGAGGGCTTCCATACAGCTTGCCATAGCACGTTTCTTTTTGGTCTCCTCAGCACTTTTTCGGCCAGCGAGAAGGATTCTTTGTTTTCAACACCACAACCAACCTACCAGAACCATCACTCTCAGCGAAAGCATGTTTGGGCTGGTGATGGCTGTTTGAATTATGAGACATTGACTACAAGCGCAAGCGAGAGCTTTTGGTGCAACTTCATGCTGCTAGCCGGAGTGACAGCAGATCTTAATTATTCACACAACGTTCTTTTGTTTACTTGTTTCGGCGTCTGATGTTATATCTATTACATCATTACCTTTTCCCTATGCTGCTAGGTAGCCACTCTGACGGTATAATGTCCTTGCGCCCCAGTTACGAAGCTTTGCACTTCGGAACTGTAAGCAGCCTCCGAGTGACGCTCAAGCCTAAATGGCAATCAAAGCGCGGTGCATGTGCACCATCTGGCTCGTGTTCTGGAACCCTCTTCTGATCACGGACGATCTAGATTCTCAACGTCGTGCTTCGGTTCCGCGAAAGTTTCTCCCGCACAACTACCACAAGCATGCTTAGCTATGTTTAAGTGTGGCATTGAGCCGAAACAGGAATCCGAGCACTTCCATTAACGACGTTGCACATATTTCGGCACGAACTCTACCTCCACACTGCCTCCGGCGGCCGGATTGCTGCCCCCGGACCCCGTTGTGCTCACTTCGCGAGCCTGTTGGCTCCGCTCGGCCGTGTCCAGCGGCATCTCCTCAGACCGGGGCCGCCCCATCGGGAACCGGTCCCCGGCGGCTCCACGCGCCTTCGAAACTCGAAACTATGTGCATACAATAGATACATTAAATGCAAGAGATAGCGTAGATACAATTATACTATTATTTCTGGGCCATAATGTCCACGTAGCGGTTGCGAGCGTTTCTCTTGGCCGGTCTGCGTGCTGTGGGCGCGCTCGCCAGCAGGTCATCGAGACCGCCGCCAGTAGAAGGTGGGGTAGGTCTGCGGAGGTCAGATGTTGACGTCGAGGCTGACAGCGACGAGGGGAGTGACGGCAGGCTTGAGCCTGGGGGCCTTCGTATGGGTGCCGATGATGCTCGCTCGCCTACTGGAGGAGTTCCTGCCGGACTGGGAGTAGTTGCCGGAGAGGGTTCACCAGGGGTCGAGGCGGCAGAGGGTTTGGACGACTTCGGCGGCGGAGCTGCCACGGCTGGCTTAGCATCCTCCAGAGGTGCCTTTTTATTGATCCATCTCTTGAGTTCCTTATCGTAGTAGAACGACGACTCTTCGCCGAGCTTGGCACGCACGGCCTTGGGTTGACCGTCCTCTTCGCCTTTCTTGAACCATCCACTGAACCATCCCTTTTTGCCTGTCTCAGCAGGAGCGCTGCTTTTATTATCGTCTTTGTTCTCGCGACTGTCGGTCTCCTCTTCATCGTCAGCAGTTTCCTGTTCACGTTTTCTTGACGAATTTGCGAGCCCTAGATCTTCCTCTTCTTCCTCGTCTTCCTCAGGGATAGCTGTTGGCGGCGACCGATATGTGTTTACTGACGCTGCAAAAGATGGTGCAGAGAATGCTGGAGCCGTTACAGCTGGTGTATAAAAGTTAGCTGAAGCCTCAGGATCATCATCAGCGAACCCCTCTTCAGCAACGGCTTCAGACTGGTAGCCATAACTGGGCGGCTCATATGCCGGATAGCTGTCGTCCTCAACAGGTGCGTTTTCCTCATCATTGCCATTGTCCTCCTCGCGGTCACCAATTTTGTCAGCTCCTGTACCCTGGCCACCCTCTATATCGCTTGAAGGAACCTCCGTAGCCGTCGGGGTAGGAATATCTCCGCCGTAAATTGCCCCATACGGGTTGTAATCATAGGCAGCGGCAGGGGCAGCCTCCTCTTCTGAACTTCCTAACTTAGCTGTGTGTTCGGCATCCTTATCCTTGCCTGGAGTCTCATAAGGGGAAATGTGCTTCTTAGAAATAGCCAACTGAGGTTGGGGAGACGACTGAGGAGCGTAAGGATTATAAACACTTGATGCTGAGCCAGCCCCACCGTTCGACGTGACGGGAGCATAAGGGTTATGAACGGGCTTGGGTGGCGATGAGCTGACCTTCTGGCTCCTTGGCGAGACTTGTGGAGTTTCTCTCACGCGGGAAGGAGACAGATCCACTGGCTTCACGACGGGTGACAATACTGGAGCCTCAGGTGTAAATGGTCGTGACGCAGGGCGAGCTGCGCTCTGACTGCTGCCCGTTCTCGAAGGTGGCGCATACGGATTCGCAAGCGGCTCGTCTGGTACAGCGTTCGAAGAGCGACGCGAAACTGCAGCTGTAGGAGCCGTGATCATGTTCGCTGGAGAGCTGGGTCGGCTGTCAATAGCGTGAGTATCGGACTGCTTTCTGAGGCCAAAATTAGGAGACGTCACAGCTGACCGCGAGCCAATATCGTAACCACCATTGGCTGTATGAGTCGCTTGCGAGCCGGCAAGAGCGTATGCCGACGACATCAAAGGAACATTAGCATGCGACTGTACACGGCTCAGATACTCCGTATTAGGAAGCGTTCCATTCGCAACCGAGCCCACCGCCTGCAACGAATGAGTACGCGGAATGGGCGTGTACTCACTCGAAGGTTGAAGCGAGGGGTGTCTCTGGTTGGCAGCATAAGGCTGATGCTGGTTGAAGTAATTCGGACTCGTCTCCAGCGATCCCGCAGGAGCCGCGACGTTAGCCGGTGTACTAGCCAGACGTTTGAAAATGTCACCTTCTTGTGCTGTTTCCGACGTACTGACTGGAGCTTCGTCGTCGCCGGCGACAAACTTGTTGAACGACTGCATCATGATCTTGTCGAACTTGGGTCTTGCCAGCTTTCCACCAAACCATCCTGAGGAGCCGGAATTAGAGCCGTCCAAAGCAGACACCCGGTGCATTAGGCTCTCAACAACCTCGCCGAATTTCGGCATCTCCTTACTCGTCGACTTGCTAATGACCTCCAGGATCCTCTGCACCTCACTGGTATATCCGAAATCCGTCAAAGCCAGTGCGTGTTGCAGCTTGTACGGCAGCAAATGCGAGAACGGGTTCAGACTCTTGGTTTCAGGAGGATGCAAAATAAGTATATACTCATACAGCTCGCTCATGAGAATAGAGTCTAAGTCCCTACCAAACCCGCTCTCGGGCCGATGGTCGTCACCCATCAAAATAATACCCTCCTCGTCGGGCGAGCCAAATACTGGGTACCCAGACAAAACGAAGCTGATAAGTTAGTCTCGGGCTGCGTTGGGGCCCTGTATGCCTCCGGCGGCCGGGGCGCTGCGTGCCCGTCCTCAAACTTACCAGATATGCGACGCTTCGATCAAGCCGTTCTTACGGAGCAGCTTTCCGAGGGCCAGGATGGCGTCCGAGTCGTTCGGAGACTTGTTGGACACGATCAGCGAGAGGTACATCCGCCAGTTGTTCACCGAGGGAGTACTGTCGGGACGCTGGTTCGCGGCGCCGAGCTTGGGTGGTACTCGGGGCTGCAGCTCCGAGATGGACTCGGCGCCGGCGCCGGACAGCACGCGGTAGATGAGAGCGAGGCTCTGCGAATTGGACGATGGGTGTGCCCT
Source organism: Sugiyamaella sp. yHKS617 (assembly GCA_030580325.1). Lineage (NCBI taxonomy): Eukaryota > Fungi > Ascomycota > Dipodascomycetes > Dipodascales > Trichomonascaceae > Sugiyamaella > Sugiyamaella sp. yHKS617. Next base: position 13,510 of record JAKTSR010000066.1, on the reverse strand, counting down.
CACGTCCTCGCGCACGAACTCGGCTACCGTGTCGTTCCACTGCTGTGGACCGATAGAGCTGGCAATAAGCATAGCATGGCCCCAGAGATGCTTGTCCAAGGCGATGCGCAGAGCCTCCTCGCGATTGCCGATTTCCAGGGCAGTGAAGATGTTTCGCAGGTCCTCTGAGCTGAAGGGAACCATACCCATCTGGTAGTCGGCGCTGGAGTTGCGACGGTGGAGGCTCTTTTTGTAGAGATCAGAAGCAGATGCAAAGTTGGACACGTTGTCCTTTTTAACTAGAACCAGTCGTGGATTGAGCAGTTCTTTAATTGACTGAAGAACGTCAGCTGGGGCCCGTGACAGATGAGCATCGCACTTGAGTAGGATGGTGAGAAACTTCCAGAGCAGAATGCGATGACTGGCCCTCTCAGCCCTCTCAGCCCACTCATTGTTCGTGCTGGAGCTGCTGTTTTTGAAGTCGTTTTCCAGTTTGGCGATTTTCTCGTCGCACCACTTTTCCAGTTCTTTCTTTTTGTTTTTAACCACGCCTTTACTGTTGACCAACGGGCTAGGGAATTTGCTGTTGAGTTCGTAATCCGTCTTAATAACTCTCTTGGGATCGAGAATTTTAATCTCCATGTGAGTGTTACCGAAGGCAATAGCAGGTGGTAGTCCACAGACAATCTGACGGTCATTTCCGAAATGGAAAATTGGAAACTGGCGCTTTTGCAGTGCTTCATTGTCAACCGGTACGCTGACAGGGCGAGACTGGTGGATATGACCTGCAGCGGCAGCAGCGGCTGCGGCCGACTTGAGGTTAAGCGACGCAGGCTGGTTCACAGGCGTGGCTCTGTAAGCACTGGCAGCAGCGCCATGGGACGACTGTCTAGACCTGCTTGTTTCAAGCATAGGGGGCAGGTCCCCATAAGTAGATGTAGGCGGTGGAGCAGTGCTCTTATGAGCCACGGCAGCAGCGACAGCATTGGCAGCTGCAGTGTTGTGAGGGTCGTATTGGTTGGCCTGAGGAGCATAGCCCGTTGGAGGTGCTGCCACTGGAACATTTGCGTACGGGTTGGGTGGAGTATTGACCACCGCTGATTTAGGACTGTAACCCGACCTGTAAGCATTGGCACCAGAATCAGACAACCCGTGTGCCATACCAGCAGCAGCAATGCCAGCAGCAGTACCAGCAGTGGCTGCAATAGCGCCGAAACCACCGGAAGAGCTGTGATTAGACCCTGCCGAGTTTGTGCGCGAATGCGAATATCTTCCCTGTCCTACTGATGACGGGCCATAAGGATTCGGAATCGAAGGTGGTCTCGAAATCAAAGCTGGCTGAGCTGCTGGAGGCGAAAACGTGCTGCCTCCAACCATAGTTGGCGTGACATACTGGTTATGAGGAGCAAGCACGCCAGCAGCACTGGCATTAGTAGCAGGTGGGGCATACTGGTTCGCAGGGACACCAGGGGCACCTGGAGCATACTGGTTAACAGGCGCACCAGAGACTCTTGGAGCATACTGGTTGGAAGGCGCACCAGGAACTCCTGGGGCATACTGGTTGGCAGACGCAGCACCTGGAGCATATTGGTTTGCAGGCGAAGAGGCTGATGCGTTACTAGCAGGAGGTGTGCCTGAACCATACTGAGAAGTAGCAGGAGGAGCGTACTGAGACGAAGGTGGAATTATATTCTGCTGTTGCTGGACCAGGTTACCCAGATGCTGGACGGGGGTGTATGGCGACGATGACCGACGGTACTGGTTCTGCAATTGCCCTTGAGGCGGTTGAGGAAGGGAGCCAGGACCAACGGCCTGCTGTGGAGCATATGGGTTATGGGCCAAACCCGCTGAAGTCTGACTAGGAGAGCGACCAGGAGGCGGCCCTGCACCAGGCACAGAAGGAGGATATGGCAATGGCGATGCCTGGTTCGTCAAGGGAGGGCCAAACTGACCGCCAAATTGCTGCTGCTGTTGCTGTTGCTGTTGTTGATGCTGGTGTGGCTGACCTGGCGGAGGGACGCCTATCGACTGGTGCTCATACGTCTGGCTTGTCTTACGAGACATCGGCTTTCGATGCACCACTGGAAGTTCTTCGAAGAATGACTTTTTGGCAGTTACGGTCTTCTGACTGGGAGGCTGTTCAGGCGTGCCATAGACAGATGGTTGTCGAGGCGTGTACCCAGCAGACGAAGTGAGATTCTGATATGAAGGAGATGGCCGTACATGGTGTTTAGGCATGATTCCAGTAGGCAAATCAAATGCATTAGTAGTTGACGAGCGCGAGGTGTATTTGGTACGCTCTTCCTGAGGTGGTTGCTGGTAGATGGAATAGGTGCTACCGTAAGGAGTTCCCAAGGTAGTAGGCACGCTTGCGGCAGGGACAGAAGCAGCCTGAGCAGTGAATTGCGCGGAACTGCCAGTCACTGGTGTAGCAACGGGTTGAGCTGAAGACTTAGCCGAAAGCTGAGAGGAGGAACCAATGGCAAGCGGCACATCGTCTTCATCAGAAAGAAGATCGTCGTCGTCCTCAAGGAATGCAAGAGAAGAGAACGCACCAGCAGCAGTAGCAGCAGTAACAGGAGCAGCAGCAGCAGCAGCACTTGCCGAAGTGGAAGTAGTCGCTGCCAAATTGCTGCTTTGCGACTCCTGATCAACTGGATCAGATGTCTCGGTATGTTCGGCCAGTCGCTCAAACAAGCTATCGTCAGCTTCGCCGTTGCCAAATGGGTTTTCATCAGTCGTATCGTCCTCGAAAGGATTACTCTCAGCAGGTTGCGTTATGCCGGTAGAGTGTCCAAAAGGATCACTGCTGTCATCATCTGCAGCAAACGGATTACGATCCAAATCAGGGCCATCTACTACCTGACTGGATGGAGAGTGGAGGGTTCTTACTGGATCAGTTTCCACCGGTCGTGGCAAGACGGCTTCTTCAGAAAGCACAGAAGGCGTATCTTCCTCTGTTGAACGAAGGTTGCTGAAAAACGGATCATTATCAGCAGCAACGAATACCGAGATGTCTCTCTTATGTTCATGCGGTCTCTTCTTTGTATCCACTGGGAGTGAACTCAAGGTATCCTCGACCTCGACAGGCGCAGGGGCAGGGGCAGACTCATCTGTTGTCACAGTTGAGAAAAAGTCTCTCTCGTCCGATGTTTGGCCGGCCGAGGCAGATGTCTGAGAGAAAAAATTGTCAGCAGCTGAAGTATCTTGATCGTTTTGAGAAAACAGATCTTTGGCATTTTGTACTGGACTTTTCTTCATCACATTGTCATATTCAGGATCAGTCTCTTGATTGAACTTTTCGTTGTTGAATTGGACATATTCGTTGGCATTTTGAGAGAAAATGTCGGCTTCCTTCTCGTCAATGGGTTCATTCGGGTCATTGAATAAAATGTTTGTATCAACAGGTTTTGAACCAATATTATCAAAGAATGTATTGTTCGCAGAAGATTCGCCAAATGAGATATCAACAGCAGGAGCTGGTACTACCGACTCCTGGGTGGTCACCGAAACAGGCAGGCTTTCCAGCTTTCCGGCAGGTTCTGGTATCGTCTCATCAGTGAATACTCTCTCTGGCTCTCGAACTGGCTTCTCAATACTTTCCAGAAATGCTTCGCCAGCAGGGTCGTGATCCAGCTCTGGGACAGAATTTATGATAGCTTCCTCAAGCTGTCCTTTATCCTCTGCTTCCGGTTCTGCACTGTGACCAACTGCGTCGGCCTCGGGAGTCTCCACAAAGGGCTTGTCGATTGGTTGTTCTAGCAGTTCCTCTACCGGCACATGCACTGTTACCTGAACTGACTCCTGAACTGGCTCATGAATCGATTCTAGAACTGCCCCCTGAACAGGCTCTTGAACAGGCTCCTGAACCGATTCTGGAACAGACTCTATGACTGGTTCTTGAGCAGAGTCCGGAACAGCCTCCTGAACCGGCACTGGAATCGACTCTTGAACGGGCTCTGGAACAAACTCCGGAACAGCCTCCCGAACAGACTCAGGAACAGACTGTGGAATAGTCTCCTGAACAGGCTCTAGAACAGGCTCTGGAATGACCTCCTGAACTTGCTCTGGAATGTCCTCCTGGACAGGCTCTGGAACAGACTCTAGCACAGGCTCTTGGACTGACTCTGGTACTGGTTCTGGAACAGGCTCTGGAACAGGCTCTTCGGTCTGTGGCTCTTGAGTTGGCTCTTGAGCTGGCTCCTGAGCTGGCCCCTTAGCTGGCTCCTCTGCTAGTGGCTCCTCTAGAACTGGCTCTTTAGCCAGTTGCTCCTTAGCTGGCTCTTCTGCTAGAGGCTTCCGTACTGGCTCTGGCACTTGGTCCTGCACCGGCTCCTCCACCAGTGGCTCCTCCACCAGTGGCTCCCGTACTGGCTCCTGTACTGGCTCCCGTACTGGCTCCTGTACTGGCTCCCGTACTGGCTCCTGTACTGGCTCCTGTACTGGCTCCTGTACTGGCTCCTGTACTGGCTCCTGTACTGGCTCCTGTACTGGCTCCTGTACTGGCTCCTGTGGCTCCCGTACTGGCTCCTGTACTAGCTCAGGCACCTGCCCCGGCACTGGCTCTTCGTCGTCGTCTTCCTCCTCCCTGTCCGCGCTAGGCGCTGTCTCGATGCCATCGACAGGCTGACTACTGGCTGCCGACTTCTTCTTCTTTTTCTTATTCTTCTTTTTCTTCTTCGAGCTCGAACCGGCCCCAGCACTTACTGGCACACTAGCCACGCCTACCGTCGAGCCATTGACGTTGATGCTCAAGTGATCTGGCTTGGGATCCGTAGAACCAGACATTCTATGCTGTCCTTCGTTAGATACTCGTCAATTCACGCTGTCACCCACCTCCACACACCCGGGAGTAGCCCTCCTCGAGCGCAGCGAGAGGAACCACGGGGACCGGGGCAGCGCCCCGGCCGGAGGCAGCCCACCCGCCTTCTGCATCCGAACCACCACTGACCTGTGTTTCTCCTCCGAGTGGCCTGTGTTTTCCACTTTCTTCTTCTGCTGGCGTCGGCCCTGGTAGCGGCGAACCAGCGGCGAATCAACAACGGCCAGGCTGATCTGTGATCTGTGGGCAACTGCGGTAGCGGAGCTCAGTCCACAGTATACACCCACACTCTTCGTCAATTGACACAGAGCTACGCACTCTCGTTCGGTCTCGTCACTTTCAGACCCGTGCACTGGCCAACGGCGCCGGAACTTATCTCGCTGTCCTGTACAAACTCTCAGGTGCACTGACCCAAACGCTCGTTAATTATAAGTAAACATTCAACGGTGTGTTCGCTGGCATGTACTACTTCACGTACCTGCTGGTGCGGCGCCTGCGGCGCCCCCGCACCGGGCGGGGGTCGGCCGCTGTCCCAGACCCCGTGGCTCCTCTCGCTGCGCTTGAGGGGGGCCACTCCCGGTGACGGGATGCGGGGGAGGAGGGAAGCGCACCTGAGGAGAGAGGGAAGGAGGGCCAGTCTCTAGGAGAATTCGCTCCGCACCCTGCGTCACAACCAGCACCGCCTACGCCCGTCCCGTCCCCAGACCCCTCAACCACCCGGGAGTGGACCTCCTCTAGCGCAGCGAGAGGAGCCACGGGGTTCGGGGCAGCGCCCCGGCCCGGCCGGAGGCCGACCCTACCCCTCAGCAAGGGCCACCCCCTGAAATAGATTGGGGTTAGGGTGTGGATTTTTTTCTTATCGGCGAGAGAGCAGATCACGGACACTGACGACCAGTTGAGGGAGAGCGATGTCGAAGAAGGGACCGAAGGGGAAACAGAACTTGGCGCCGGAGCACGAGCGGTTTCTGGCGTGCTGCGCGGATATCTCGCTGGAGCTGATCCAGAGTCTGCAGACGAACAAAGATGTCAATTTAAACGGGCTGGTGGGCCGGCTGTCCAAGAAGTACAAGCTGAAGGCACAGCCCCGGCTGACGGATATCATTTCGTCGATTCCCGACCAGTACAAGAAGTATCTTCTGCCGAAGCTGAAGGCCAAGCCGGTGCGGACTGCCTCAGGCATTGCTGTAGTGGCCGTCATGTGCAAACCGCACCGCTGCCCGCACATCGCCTACACAGGTAACATCTGTGTGTACTGCCCAGGTGGACCAGATTCGGATTTTGAATATTCCACCCAGTCGTACACAGGGTACGAGCCTACGTCCATGCGGGCCATTCGCGCCAGATATGATCCCTACGAACAGGCCAGGGGCCGTATTGAACAGCTGCGCCAGCTCGGGCACAGCATCGACAAGGTCGAGTATATCATCATGGGCGGCACTTTCATGTCGCTGTCTCAGCAGTACCGTGAGTCGTTCATTGCCAATCTCCACAATGCCCTGTCTGGACACACGAATACCGACGATGTGGACGAGGCAGTGCTGTTCTCACAGCAATCACAAACCAAATGTGTTGGTATCACGATCGAAACGAGACCCGATTACTGCACAGAAACGCATCTTAGCGACATGCTACGGTACGGATGCACGCGTCTTGAAATCGGTGTGCAGTCGGTGTACGAAGACGTGGCCCGTGACACGAATCGTGGCCATACCGTCAAGGCGGTGTGCAACACCTTTGCCCTGGCCAAAGACGCTGGGTACAAAGTGGTCAGCCATATGATGCCGGATCTGCCCAACGTCGGCATGGAGCGCGATCTGGACCAGTTCCGAGAGTATTTCGAGAACCCTGCGTTCCGAACCGACGGACTTAAATTGTACCCGACCTTGGTCATTCGCGGTACAGGACTCTACGAGCTGTGGAAGAACGGCCTATACAAATCATACAACGCGAATGCTCTGATAGACCTGGTAGCACGCATTTTGGCCCTGGTTCCGCCATGGACCCGTATCTACCGAGTCCAGCGCGACATCCCCATGCCTCTTGTGACTGCCGGTGTGGAGAATGGCAATCTTCGTGAACTGGCACTAGCACGGATGAAGGACTTTGGAACCAAATGCAGAGACGTGCGAGCACGAGAAGTTGGCATCCAAGAAGTCCACCATAAAGTGCACCCTGACCAGGTGGAGCTGATCCGCCGTGACTACACTGCCAATGGCGGCTGGGAGACCTTTCTCAGCTACGAGGACCCTAAACAAGACATCCTGATCGGCCTGTTACGGCTGCGACTGTGTTCTGAGAAAACCACGTTCCGGCCCGAACTGACGGCCCAGCGCACCTCTCTAGTGCGCGAGCTCCACGTTTACGGATCCGTTGTGCCCTTGCACTCGCGCGATCCCCGCAAGTTCCAGCACCAGGGCTTCGGCACCCTCCTCATGGAAGAAGCCGAGCGCATCGCCCGCGAGGAACACGGCTCCGAGAAGCTCAGTGTCATTTCCGGCGTCGGCGTCCGCAATTACTACGCCAAGCTCGGCTACGAACTCGACGGGCCATATATGTCCAAAATGCTATAACCGTTTTGCTCCCTCTCCGCCTCCGGCAACTGGGTCTGTATCCCGGACTTCCCAACTCTTGTCGCTGCGCTCCGGCGTGCCTGCGGCGGCCGGGGCTGTGTCCCAGATCCCCTGGCTCCTCTCGCTGCGCTCTCGGGGAGGCTCTTCCACTGGGATAGGCTGCTCACGATGTGAACACTACGGGACCGAGCACTTCCTCTGCCACCGATCTTGCTGACTATTGCTCTGAGAAGCCTATTGGGCACTCACAAAACCTGTATCGTAAGTGCTTCATAAAGCTAGCCAAGCGAGGGTCTCCTGTGCTGGCGAAGCGAGCACAGCGGGGTCCGGGGCAGCGCCATGGTCGGCGAAAGCCTAAACCCAATCCACAGCCCGCCGTTTTCCGTCGCTGCCAATGACGCTCGCGAGGTGGGCATGCGGAACTTGGGTACGCTCTCAATGAGCATCGCCGATACGATGAGGCCAAGAAAACCATCTCGTAAGAGGACAAAGTAAGCGCAGTTTGAGGCAGCGCCCATGGAAACGAAACTGCCCAGTTCCCCTTCCCCGTAATTCCCGCTGAATGATGAGGACTGCGAAACACGCAATAGCCTCCCGGGCAGCAATGGAACATCAGAAGAGAACCAAAAAAGGAAACTAAAAATGCTTAAGATCACCCCCGGTTCCGATGTGTTTCTTAATGTCTCCTGATTCATTACCCTTACTTCTCGTTACAATATGTTTGTTTCTGACTTATATCTGAATTTCTTCGGTCATTAATGGTCTGCCTTGAACTGTATTGACTGTTCACCTTCAGCCCAGGGAGAAGATGTCACCTGTCTGACATTAAATATTATATATATTTAAAAATGAATTGTTTATTCTCATTCTTGAGTATGAGATATTCACAGTCTATTCTTAAATATTCTAGTTTGTCTAGATTCAGCCCCAATCCAAGTCGGCATCTGGGGGCAAGTCGTGATGAAATGTTATATCCACATTGGTTTTACGAAGCACTATCGAAGAAAATCCATGAGAATAGTTCCTAAATTGCCCCGTCAACTCAATGCGCAGCCGTTTGATATGAGAGTTAAGGAGCATATCGTATACCTGCGAGTATCTTTCCTGGACCGTTCTCGCGCTAATCGTCACCTCTTCTAAGAGAGGACTCCTTAATAGTTCCGTAAAGGATTGGTTCATGGTTATGCCCGGAGATACGGGACTAAAAGACAGAAATTTCAGAGCGGGTAACTCAACCTTCCTCATCACAAGGGAATAAATGCCCTTCAATACAAGTGTGTTCAGATTTCTAGCTGACAAGTCAATAGTTCCATAACAGCCAAGTAACACGAGCTTGGTAAGCCCGTCTAAACAGCCGAGTGCTGTCGGCCGGTCAGTTATAAAGCACTTGACTGATGGTAGGTACACATTTACAGGCGCTCCTAGCTGGCCTCTACCCTGTGATGAGCAGCTCCTAAGACTGAAAATCCTCAATCTAGGGAATAAAATGGGAATATTTGAAAATATTGGCGACTGTGCCGGTAAACGCATGGACAGTCGTTCTAAATTTGGGAATGATGCCAGGAATTTGTCGAGGTGGTCGTGATGTAGGCTGAGGCCAAGAGACCTGACAGTGGGCCGCACTTTCAGACATTTGAAGTTAATCCTAATTTTTGGAGTATAATAATCCACATTCGTTATCCATATTTCAGTGGTGCAGTCTCCCAAAGAAGCAACAAATGAATTCAGATAGAGGGTAGGCTCCTCTTTGTTACCCCTGATAATGTCCCTTATGTGTATAGCTCTAGCGGTTATTTTCGGCAGGTATTTGATGAAGGAGCGTGAAATTATCAGTTTGTCTGTCGTACAGCCCTTAACAATTTTCTTTCCGTGATTATTAAGATTTACAAGATCCAATTCTTTTGAAGCATATCCCATATATCGTGAAACAAACTTTGGCCAGCGATAGAATGTTAGCGCAGTTACTACTACCAAATGTGCATTATTGTCTACAATGGTTCGCCACTGTTTTGATACATCTCGGCAAGAAACCATGTCTTTGGTCACCAAATAAGACATGATCATCGTAGTGAGCTCAGCAGGCAAATTCGGGAAGCATCGTTGGAGCGGAGCCTGGCAGAGCTGAGTGTATTCGAATATCTGCTGGATACGACCGTATTTAGGGTCGATTTTTAATTTCCGTTCTTCATCAGCCATTTTCAAGTATTCGCAGTATACTTCCACTGAATTCCCCGAGTATCTGGATATATTTAGCAAGTCTGCAATCGCTTCATCCGGTCGTTTCGCGAGTTGGTTCATCATCGACCGCATCTCGTACATATCCTGAACGGATTCACCTCTCCATATTTTCTCTTCTATCAGTGCTGTTATCCTGGTTACAATTCTCGTCACTGATCCAACATCACTAAAGACCATATCCCAGTCTTTCTCCCCGGTCTCTAGAATATCTACCTCGTCCCTACCGAGGTAGAGGTGCACTTCTTCTTTAATATTCCTGGAGTACGGCATCTCTAACTAGGGAGAAGAGCTCAAGTGCTAATCTTGGCATTAACTTATCCTCAATAGCTTCCCTGCCGTTGACAGAATCCATCGATTATGCGAATTATATAGCCAAACCTTATGAGCTCTGAAAAACCCACACCTATAGACATGATGAGTTTAATAACGGTCAGGCACAGCTAACAATCTAATAAATGCAACTCTCTATCACGGCTCCGGGCTACGCCCGACCGCCGGAGGCGCCTTCAGCGGCCGAATGGCGGCCACGAGGGGGAAGATGCAAAATAAATAAATTAACAGTCTACTTGGACGAGTTTCTCCTTGTATTTGCCGCGCTTGGACTCGGAAATGAGCAGGCCCGAGAGCTCGCGGCCCTTGATGCATCCGGAGTCGAGGCCCTTGGTGTATTCCTGGAGATTGAGGCCATCGCGCGCGTTGTGGCCGTAGTAGACGACGGTGCGGTCCGAGTTGCGGATGCCGCGCTGCTTCTCGTTCCAGAGGTTGTACCATGGCTCGCCGTCGTTTTCCTCCGAGGCTGTCAGGTAGTCTGGTGGCAGTACTGAGCGCACAGTCATGACTGTGGCCGGGTCCTGGTCGTGCAGTTCGTCGATGTTCCACATCACGCCGGCGTGGACGGCGATGGCTCCGTAACCGCGGTCAAAGCCGTCACCGAGTTGGAGGATAAGAGGACAACTGCCGATGAATTCGATATGCTTTGGTTTCAGAAGTCGGACCAAGTCGTCGTCGTCCGACTCGTCGAGTCTTGACGTGTGCATTCGTGGCACGTCAGACGTGTCCAAGGGAAGGTAATTTGTTGAATTCCCCGAGCGGCTGGCCACCTTTGGTCGAGGTAGGTGATGGTAATCGGCGTACATTTCGAGGATCTCGTTCTCGTGGTTGCCTCGCACACACGATGCACCAAGGTCCATGGCGAGCTCAATAACGTCGATGGAGCGCTCGCCTTTGGTAATGAAATCGCCCAACATGATGAGATGGTCTCTGTTTTTCCTGAACTTGGCCTTCCGGAGCAGCTTTTTCAGCTCGCGGTATGATCCGTGTATATCGCCGACGAGCAGCAGTTTCGAGTCATCGTCGTAGCTGGGCAGATGCTGGGAATCCAGACTCTGCACTCGTTCGAGATTGGGCACGGGCTTATACCTCTGGATGCTGGGAATCGCGAAAGCAAAAATGTAGAGTACCGAGGAGAAGACAACAGCAGCAATAGTGAATATCGTCAAAGACCATAGTCTGGACCGACGAGGGGGCTTGCTCTGGCCTGAGTGGCCCAGTAGTGGTTCTGTGGCACCGTAGTTGGTATTTGTGGAGGACATGGCGAAACCGGCTTCGAGGTCTTTCGAGTACGAGTACGAGTGCGAGTGCGAGTGCGACTGCGACTGCGAGTGCGAGCAGTTCTCCGTCGAAGGGGTCCTGTAGTTGTAGTTGATGCTTGGATGAGACGTCAGGTTGTGGTTGGGGCCGTCCTGGCCGATATTTAGATCCGACCTAAGCGAGGTAGACTGGGCCGAAGGATTGGTCTGGCGAGGGGTATTCGAATCCGAGCTGACAGGATCAGAATCCTTTTCCGACAACATAGGATTGACCCAAAAGAAAGAAAAGAAAAAGACAGGGAGGGGTGCGAAGGAAAGCGAAAATAAAAAAACACAAAAGAAAAAGGGCCTGCGAGGATCTGTTTATGATGCGATGCAACCGGATCAGGCAAGAACGATATGATATTCCAAGCGGCTGATATTGACAGTAGCAGCGTGTGCAGATGGGATCGGCTGATTCGATGGAGTTTAAACAAGTGAAAACTAGTGACTCGAGTCAGGAGAAGAACAGCGTTAACTAATGCGCCTGAGAAGTGTTTGAAAAGTGCTTGAGAAGTACTTGATAATGCTTGAGCAGTGGTAGACAAGTTGCTTACTGCTTAACAAGTGCTGGAGACGTACTTAAGTGCTTGAGAAGTGCTGAAGCTGTTAAGGAGTTGAGAGCTTGAGAAGTGCGAAAGTGCTGAATGGTTAGTACCATCATCGCGCCAGGGAAGAACCCCCTATTTATGTCCTTCTCGGAATAACCATACGGCTTTAGACCCGTTGTTATCAGATTGATAATTTCGGATCCATCAATGCACCGCTGCAGACTGGGCTGAGCCAGCGCATCGAGCTGGGAAATTATGGTACGCTAGCTCGGATCGAAGCGCCGGTGCCGGATCATCCATACTGTACAGCCTACTAGCTAATCCGGTACGCGCAGCAGCCGACCCGAATGCTAGCTAGAGCTGATGCTGGTGGGTACTACTACGTAACGGCTACCCGTCGCTACAGCGCGTTGGGCCATGCCTTGGAGCTCAGACACGTGTAGGGGATTACTTACCGGTTGACCGATAATCAGAGGCTATGCTGGCGGTCACAAGGTCAAGTGAAATTGCGCGCAGAGAAAATGTCCACGTGAGCTCTTTGTTGGTGTGGTTAATTTAGCTCTCAGGCGAAGCGAACAATAAAACCCAAAATCAATTTCAAAGTCAAATCAACTACTACTTGTCGTCTGATCCTATTAGCGGGACGTGGTTTCTTCAAAGAACAGAAAAAAACTTTAGAGACAATTCTAATCCCAAACAAGCGCACCTATCGTCCTTATTTATACCCTCGTCGCCTCTCTCGCTCCTTCCCCCTGGGCTCGATACTCCCTGGGCCTCATGCTTCCTGTAATCAAACCATGCAGCGCCAGATCCCACACAGTCGCCAGAATCCTACACGTGAACTCTCACCCTAGCCCTGCCCATCCCATCGGGCCCCCTGCCTGCACCCTCCAGCGACCCCATGCGTCGAGTCTCATCAGTGTCGCGTGCTCCTCCCTGTCGCACCGGGGGACTGGGGGTGGCGCCTCCAGCTCCCGGGCGCAGCCCGGACCCCGCTGTGCTCGCTGCGCGCGTTGGCTCCTCCCTTAGCTCTCCTCAGTACCTTCCAGCGCAGCTAGTTCGGCTGAGCCCCGAGCAGGGGTTCGCCTCCGGCGGCCGGGGCGCTGCCCCCGGACCCCGCTGTGCTCGCTGCGCGAGCGCTATTCCCGGTGGAGCGCAGCCAGAGGAGCCACGGGAGCCACGGGATCCGGGGCAGCGCGCCGGCTGCCGGAGGCACGCCGGGAGCCCTAGCCCAGAGGAACATAGCGTATTCGCCTTTAACTTCACGATCACTGCCGATTTGGGCCACCCTAGCCCTGTGAAAGAAGTTTATTTCGGAGCTAGGACTTTTCATGGCTCGAGCCGGTAGACTGGGAGGAGAGGCGCCCGGACAGACACCGCGGGCGTGTGGAGCTCAGCGGCCCGCTGGCCGATATAGAGACCGGGCCCACGGCAGAACCGACCTGCCATCGCAACAGCAGCGGACGCGACCACTCCTGCAGTGTGACTGACAGCTCCACGCGGATACCTTCCCAGGTGCACCTCCCGGCCGATACCCTCGACTCGCTGGTGGTGGGCTCGCCTCTGGCGGCCGGGTGCTGCCCCGTACCCCGCGGCTCTTCTCGCTGTGCTCGAGGAGGGCCGCCAGACCGGGAGTAGCGCTCGCGCAGCGAGCACAGTGGGGTCCGGGGCAGCGCCCCGGCCGCCGGAGGCGGTGCCGCCTCCCGGGCCGAGCAGGTGTCT
>JAKTSR010000065.1:0-56724 GCA_030580325.1 Sugiyamaella sp. yHKS617 | reverse complement strand
GGACCCCGTTGTGCTCGCTGCGCGAGCGCGTTGGCACGGGACGTTCTTTCGCTTCGCCTGTCCCTGAAGCCAATTCCTGACAGCTGGTCCTTGACAGCCAGTATCCTGACAGCCGGTCCTTGACAACCAATAACTGACAATGTCTCGAAGTATATCTATATATATATATATATAAATAATTGTAGTATTACCTATCTGTACCCAATGCACCTATTCACCTAACTAACGACTGGTTCTAGTTCTTCGGGGCCGGGGCCTTGACAGTGCCAAAGAACAGCATCTTGACTGCAAACGACAGTCCGACATGCAGGGCCAGGACCACAATCAGCACCGTGACAGCAGGCTTCTTATCGACGACAAAGCTGTCTGAGTGTTGACTAGGCACCAGCGCGCGATACACGTTCTTTCCGATAAAGGAGCCACTGAATGCGAAGCCAAGCGCTATCATGATCCATCTGATCACATTGGACAAGGTGGGTGTGCCCAGCAGCGGCGAGATGCTGAGAATGGCCACCGGAATCCACGTCACATTCGAGTAGCCATACAAACTGATTAATTGCAACAGAGTAGTTGACGGCGAGATGTTCAGGTATCTGATAACCAGCCACAGTCCGGTTGGAATCACAAACGTATAGCCATACATGAGCCCAGCAGCACCTGTCAGAAGGTCAAACTTATAGTCATATTTCCCGCCCTGCCAGGCCGTGAACAGCAGTCCCATCAAAGTACTGGCAAAGAACAGAACAAACACCACTGTTGTACAAAGCCAGAACGGGCCGTACAAGTCGGGGTTGCCACCTCCGCCAGCAATGAGTCCAGCTGGCGATCCGACATTGAGGTCTGCCTCGGTGTCTATAAACGGAGTATTATTAAATGGATTCAGCGCAAGCAAGCATCTGTACAGAACAACAGGAGTGTCCACATTAAAATACCACTGGTAGAAGTCGAACGAGAAAATGCCTCCGGTCTTCGTGCTCGATCCCGTAGCAGCCTGAGGCGCAGGTGCAATGTTCCCACTGACGTTGTACGCGCCGCTGGAGCTGGACTCGAAATCGGGCGGCACGTACGCCTGGTGGCCCATTGAGCTCGCAGCCGCCGCCTTCGACGCCGGGCCACTACCCGTCTCCGAGAACAGCGGAGTCTACTTCAGTTAGCCATGCCCCTCCACCCGCCAGCTGGCGTTAACACCCTCCGTGCCTGCTGTGCACGCCGCGAGAGCTCCCCGCCTCAGCCACTGCCCAACTCACCGTATCAGCTTCAATTGTTCTGTCGTCGTCGGCCATGGTCGTATAAAAGATGCCAATCTGAACCTGGTCCGTGATACTTCCCTGCCAACTGCGCTGCCAACTGCCAGCATGAACTCATGCGCCCGACATGCAGGGCCACACGGCTGCGGTCGATCCAGGGCCCGGGCCCTGCCCCCAGAGGCCCGCTGTGCTCGCTTCGCGAGCGCCATCCCCGGGAGTGGCCTCCTCGAGCGCAGCGAGAGGAGCAGCGGGGTCTGGGGCAGCGCCCCAGTCGCCGAAGGCGTCCCCTGTGTGCCTCCGGCGGCCGGGGCACTGCCCCGGACCCCGCTGTGCTCGCTGCGCGAGCCCCATCCCGGGAGGGCCCCTCGAGCGCAGGGTCTGGGGCAGTGCCCCAGTCACCGAAGGCGCTGCGGGGGAGGAGCAGGGTCCGGTGCGAAGGTTCTGGATGAGTAGTATTATGTACACACGCTATGACATGGCAGCGATATTAGAGTCGGGTGGACGCTCTGAGCGAGGGAGAGCGGTTGGTGGCCGAGGGGGGCGGTGGTGGCGGGGTGGCAAAGGTGGCGGAGTTGGTGCTGTCGCGCAGGATGGGCGCGGACTCGTCATCTTTGGGGGCCAGCTCGCGCGACCACATGGACTCGATCTCGGCCTGGTCGACCGGGCCGAACGCGATGTCGAACACCTCGTCGTACCATGAGACGGGCATGGGGGTCAGGCCCTCGCGGATCATGGTCGGCAGGTCCTCCCATTCGGCCATGTTGTCTTTGGGGAAGACGATGATTTTCGACCCGGCCGCCTTGGCCGCAGCGGCCTTTTCGCGCAGCCCGCCGATTTGGAGGACTTTGCCGGTGAGGGTGATCTCGCCGGTCATGCATACATCGGGGTTTACTGGCTTGTTCAGTGCCAGAGAGATAAGACTGGTGGCCATGGCAATGCCCGCCGACGGGCCGTCCTTCTTGACGGCGCCCTCAGGGAAATGCGTGTGAAGAACAGCGTGGTCGAGGAATCGGTTGCCCAGGAACCGTTTGACCATGTACATTCTGCTGAATGAGTACGCGATTGACGACGACTCGTTCATGACCTCGCCTAGGTGGCCGGTGCGTGTCAGCTTCGGGGTAGATTTAGGGTCCAGCGGCTGCTGGAGTACTGTCTCCACGAACAACGGCACGCCGCCTAGCGGGGTGTACGCCAGGCCCATCGTCACGCCAGGCGGGAACTTCTCATACAGTCGCACGGTGTTGTAAAGCGGAGCGCCCACGTACTTGGTCAGGTCGTCCACCTTGATTTCGAGGTGGTAGTCCTTGAGCAGCTCGGGGTCGATGGGCACGGGTGCCACGTCCTTAGCATCGGCCGTGACCACAGTCGCATCAGACTGTGCAGGGCCGCGAGATTTTCCTACGTCTCCGGCTTCGGTAGCTTCGCCAGCTCCTTCAGTTTCGGCGGCTTCACCAGCTTCAGCAGCATCTGCATTTGAAACGTCTGCAGCCGCGGCGGAAGAATCACCGTCCAGCTCCTTTTCGAGAACAACATTGTACGCCACCTTGCGGTAAATCTTCTCGAGAATTTTGTTCAGCCCTCTGACACCGCTCTCTCGGGTGTACGAGGTGACCAGCTTGTTGAGGGCCTCGGACGACAGTCTTATGTCAACGTTCTCTAAACCAGACTTCCTGCGCAGGTTCGGGGTGAGATAGCCCTCGGCGATAGATACCTTCTCAGAGTTGACATAGCCTGGGATATGGATGATTTCCATTCTGTCTTTCAAAGGCTGGGGCAGCGTGTCCAGCGTGTTGGCAGTGCAGATGAACAGAATCTTGGAGATGTCTACCGGCACATCGAGATAGATATCCTGGAAATTCTTGTTCTGCTCGGGGTCAAGCACTTCAAGGAGGGCGGCAGACGGGTCGCCGTGCACACTGCTGGTGCCAACCTTGTCGATTTCATCGATGAGAATAACCGGGTTCTGGGTCTCGCACTTTTTCAGGGCCTGGATAATCTTACCAGGCAGCGCAGCCACGTAGGTACGACGGTGGCCCTTGATCTCCGAGGCATCGTACAAACCGCCCACACTGAATCTATCAAACTTCCTGTTGAGCGCCTCGGCGATGGATCTGGCCACAGACGTCTTACCGACACCAGGAGGACCGGCAAAACAGAGGATCTTGCCGTCGACAGAACCACTGAGTTTGGCCACGGCAATGAACTCGAGAATACGGTCCTTGACTTCCTTCAGGCCGTAATGTTGGTCGTCCAGCAGCTGCTTGGCCGCCTTGAGGTCGAACTTGTCGGTCGAGAACTTGCCCCATGGCAACGACACTAACCACTCCAAATACGACTTGACAGTGCTGTACTCGCCAGCAGTGCTCTCCAGACCCTTGAATTTAGCAAGTTCCTCATCAAACACCTTGCGCACTTCTTCAGGCATGGCTAGAGCATTGGCACGCTCCAGGAACTTCTCGGTCAGTTTCCCCTTCTCATCGTCCATACCAAGCTCCTTCTTGATGTACTTGTACTGTTCCTGGAGAATGTACTCTCGCTGGCGCTGGGCCGTCTGTTCCGCAATGGCTTTGGAAATCTTTTCGTGCATTTTGATGGACAGCAGTTCTCTATTGAGCAGGTCCAAACTGCCTTCCAGTCTGGCCTTGATATTGGCTGTCTCGAGAATAGCTTGGATCTCCTTGTCTCCAGAGCACAGAGCAGCACAGAAATCGGCCAAAAAGTCGGGCTTCTGGAAATCCTCGCCCGGAGACCTGCGCACCAGCTTCGAGAACCTCTCCACCTGAATCTTAAGAGGGTAGCTGGTGTTTGAGATCGAGTACAGAACATCAATGATCTTGAAACACAGTTCCTGGATAGTACGGTCGTCTACCGCGTACGGCTCGTCGGAAACAGCGGTGATTCCCTTCATCCAATGCACATTCACAATATCCGAGGGCTGAACCGCCGTCGGCGCCGCTGGATCAGAGGTGCCCACGCTATCGCCAGTCTCGGAATCGCCGGTGGCGCCTGCTTCGTGGTTTTCTGATTTCTCAGCTGGCTCAGCAGCCCTGTCGAAACTGGTGACATCCAGCCCGGTATCAGCATCAAGAGCAGCTGCTCGCTGACGGATGAGAGGATCTCCCTTGACAGGCTCACTGAGCTCGCCAGCTCGAACCCGGTAAAGAGGGAACAGCGACGAGTTGAAAATCAGTTTTCCGTCGTTGGCAGTCACTTCAATGGTCTCCACTCTACAGACACAGCCCACTGAATACGCCTCGTCGACATCTGTCATCAACTGTGTCGTTGTCGAATGCGACGAAGTCGGTCCTGATCCATGGCCAGGTGCCACTGCCGCAACTGTCTTTCGGCCAGACTTGGTAACCGAAGAGCTGGCGGACCCAGTTGGTGATCCAGCAGATCCAGTAGACCCACTGCCAGTTCCACCAGCAGACGACGAGGTCGACTCGGACTCGTCTTCGGCGGGCCTTCTCAAAAACGCCACCACTGTCCGGTCCCAGGACTTGGTCTTTTCCAGAGCCTCGATCGCGGCGATGAAAGTCTCGTCGGTCGAAGTACAGTGCACAGCGAGGCCTGGGAACACCGGTCTGTGCGACAGCACCACCGGAAGAACCTGCTTAAGCGGCGAAATGGGCTGCTTCTTGTCACTGCTGCTGCTCGAGTTGGCCGTCTCATTGGCCTCGTTAGCACCGTCAACCGAGCTATTCGCACCAAACTGCATCGATTCCGTAGACACCGTGGACGGCTTGACAGCCTTTCGCAGCGGCGAGCCAGTCGTCTCAGCACCCGACTCTGACTCCCCCGCCTTGGGAGACGTCGACCGTCGCGTTCTCTTGACGGCGTCTGTGCTCGTTCCAGTCTTTTTCTTGCTACCACCAGCACCGCCGACACCGCTAGATCCACCGGCTCCACTGCCACTGCTGCTACTAGAGCTATTACCACCAGCATTCGCATTCGACGCAACGCTCTCTTCTGTCGAGCTCTCCTTCACGGTCTTCTCCTCCTCCTGCTGATGCTGCACGCCCTCGTCCTTAACACTGCCGTCGCCATGGTCCGCACTGTCATTGCTCAGCACGAACCGGCTGGTGGAGAACAACTGTGTTCTGTCCAGTCTCAGCACAGCAGCCACCTCAGCACCAGAGCGAGCTCCAGTACGCACTCCCGCACCAAAACCAAGCCCACTCTCACTCTGAAGCCGACTCACAGCACCGCTGCTGCTCCTGCTCCTCAGCCCGTGATAGCTTCGGGACCGGCTCGCACCGCTGTGAATCTGACAAACCAGCCGCCGCGCTCCGCGCTTGACGCCACTCGTCCTCACAGACGAAAGCATTCTTCTCTTCTTCGTTCTCTCTGTCTTCCTCTCCTTTCTATATCTCTTTCTATCACAGTTTCTCTCTTCTCCCTAACGGGCCACTGCTAGAGCTGTTAGTAAGCAGCCGGTATATCCCCTCCCTGGCGCCTCCACTGCCTTCGGCCGCCGGGCTCCGTCCGGACCGGTCTGCCCTCCGCTTCGCGGAGGAAGCCGCTCCCAGGAAACGGTCGCCCAAACCCTCCAGGCCCCCCAGTGTCCACTCAACCCCGTCGCCGCCCCGGTCTGATCTGGGCGCCAGCTCGCACTGCCCGAGCCGCTCGCACGCCTCCGGCGGCCGGAGACAGCCCCGGACCCCGCTGTGCTCGCTTTGCGAGCGTCATCCCCGGGAATGGCTCTCCTCGAGTGCAGCGAGAGGAGCAGCGGGGTCTGAGACAGTGCCCCAATCGACGAAGGCCCCCGCCCGCTCCCGCAGTCCCAGCCCCAGCTCGCCACCACAACCCGCACTTACTCTCGCCCGTCAACCAATGCCGCCGTCTGCGTTCTCCGTATCCGCTGTCCGCTGTCGCAACTGGACTCTAGCACTGCCTGTGATCCGTGTGCGCTCTTCCGCCCGGACCTCTAATCAAATCAAACGATTCACGAACAGTCTAGAAATTAAGACGTGAAGTGCAGATATTAGCAGCTGCAGCTTCTCTGCCGCTCCCGCTACAGTCATATTCCCGGCTCAGGGGGTGCTTGTGCGCCTCCGGCGGCCGGGACTCCGTCCCGGACCCTGGTTGCTCCTCTCGCTCCGCTCGAGGAGGCCACCCCCGGGGACTGCACTCCCGTAGCGGGCACAACCGGCAAGGGCCCGTCTCCGGTGGCTCCAGGGCCAGTCCGAGCCGCGTGGGCAGCGGCGCGCGTCCGGCGGCCGCGACTCCGTCCCGGACTCTGGCTCGAGGAGGGCCGCTCCCAGGAATGGCGCACGCCCTCTCCACCCGGACCGTCTGCCGGAGAGGATTTAGGTGTGGCAGAGCGGAGCAGGCGGGCGGCAGCCGCTGGCGCAAGCGCGCAGGCGCATATGCCTTAAATTGCGGTGCCTTGCGGGGATCAGCAATCTTCGTACATGGCAGCTGAGCTAACTATTTACTCCAGGCGAGAGAGCGAGTAGGCCGGACAGAGAGTCAATTAACGAGCAGACAGCCGGGCAGACCTGAAACAGCGGGTCCACGTACGCACTAGCCATGTTAGAGTCGATTGTGGCCTCGATCCTGAACAGGGTCCTGGGTTCCTATGTGAGTTGGGGGTGCGGAGGACAAGTGGGCGCAACGCCCCGGCCCCCGTTGTGCTCGCTTCGCGAGCGCTGGGCGCTCCGCAGGCAGAATTATAGAGCACTGCGGGAGCTGGATGAGTGCGCTGGAGGGCTCGAAGTCTTGGAAGCGCACAGTGTACGGTGTGGGCTTGCCGCCAGAAGCACCGGGCGAGCTACAGCTGGGCTGATACTAACGGTCGCAAGGTCAAGAACTTTGATCCGAATCAATTGAACATTGGCATTTGGGGCGGCGACGTCAAACTCAAGAACCTGGAGCTCAAGCAGGAGGTAGGTCCCGCCAATGGCTGTCTGCTGGGGAGTATGCCTCGGACCCCGTGGCTCCTGCTTCGCAGGAGCGTCACTACCAGGACCCCCGTCCCGGCGGAGCGGCCCTCCTCGAGCGCAGCGAGAGGAGCCCCGGTCGCCGGAGGCGCATCCCCCGTATCCCCGGCCCTGCTTCCCCGAAGGAGGTCGCTAACAGTTTAGGCGCTGGACAAGTTCAAGCTGCCGCTGAATGTGCTGGAGGGGCATTTGGGCGAGCTGGTGCTGCAGATCCCCTGGTCGAATTTGAAGAACCAGCCGGTGAAGGTTGTAATACAGGACGTGTTTTTGCTGGCGGAGCCGCGGTTGGATGAGGAGTATGATCCCGAGGAGGAGTCGCGCCGAGAGCAGGAGCTCAAGAAGGAGAGGCTGGAGAGGCTGGAGCTGCTCGAGAAGTCGACACCGGCGCCAGGATACTCGCAGCAGGACGTGCAGAAGAACCAGAGCTTCACCGAGAGTCTGATCAACAAGACGATTGAGAATCTGCAGATAACCATCCGCAATATCCATATTCGCTATGAGGACCGGACCAGTGTTCCGGGCCATCCATTCTCGGTCGGATTCACGCTTGAGGAGCTGTCCGCCCTGTCAACGGACGACGAGTGGAACCCCAAGTTCATCCAGAGCGTGACCCATGTCACGCGGAAACTGGCCAAGCTCAATTCGCTGGCTATTTACTGGAACACTGATTCCGAGTCTATTCGACGACAGGACGACGAAAACAACGAGCAACTGCTGGAAAGCTTCCGGTCTATGATTCTCGCCAAAGAAAAGGCTGAGCAGAACCAGTATATTCTGAAGCCGGTGTCTGGCATGGGCCGAATCACCCTCAACAAGTTCCCAACCGACTCGCAGCCGAAATCCAAGGTGCAGCTCATCTTTGACGAGCTGGGATTTGTCTTCGATAGCGACCAATACCGAGATGCCCTGTGGACGGGCGATTTGTTCCGCCTGTATATGAACACCAAGGACTTCAAGCGGTTCCGACCCACAATTAGCATTAAAGAAGACCCCAGAGCCTGGTTCAAGTACGCCGCCGAGATTGTGCGCAACCAGATCCACGAAAAGCGTAAGCAGTGGAGCTGGGAATACATCAGTATGAGACTGCAAACCAGAAAACGCTACATTGAGTTGTACAAAGTGCGCTGTCGAAGCAATCCCCCTGGAACACTGAGCAATGCCGATGAGCAAGCCGAATTCAAACAGCTCGAGTTCGATCTGAGCTACGGGGACATCAAGTTCTACCGGTCGCTAGCCAAGGCCGAGATGAGGAAAGAGCAGGCCAAGGTCAAAGAAGACAAGAAACGGACTATTCTCAGCACGGGCCAATCTGCCTCGTCCAACAACGGTGCAGCTGCTGCTTCTAGTACAGGTGGATCGAGTTGGACCTCGTGGATTTGGGGCGGCGGGTCTAAAAACACCGCGTCCGATGCCTCTGGAGACGATAGCGAAGTAACCATGACGGAAGAGCAAAGAAAAGAACTGTACGATGTTATTGAGTGGGACGAGAAGACTGCAGTAGAGAACTCCATCACCATCCCTCAGAACCAGATAACCTTGGAGGTGGAGACAGCTCTTGACTCAGGCAGTTTCACCATCCGCAATGACCCCCATGGCGTGTCTCACGACGTGGCTGCTGTCTATTTCAACGGATTCAAGGCCAAATTCCTGCAGCGGCCGACCTCGTTCTTGACCAACATCAGTTTACAAGAGTTCAGAGTCGACGATAAGAGCGAGGGAACGCTGTTCGAGCAGATTGTCACTGTTAAGCCGCTGTCACATGAAGACGACCATTCTCACCACAACAACGACAATTCTCATACCACTTCAGCTGACGACTCGACAGCTAGTTCCAGTCCTGCCACTAGCTCTTCTGACGGCGAAGACGCATTTTTCTGGCTGTCGTTTGAGCAGAACCCGCTGGACGACAGCGCCGACACTTCGTTGTACGTGAAAACAAAGAGCATCACCGTTTTCTACAATGCACATTTCCTAGAGAGCGTGGCACGCTTTTTCAAACCTCCGAAAACGCATCTCGAAACCATTGGCGCTATTATTAACGCTGCCGGCGCCACGGTTGAGGGTATTCGAAACCAGACGCGAATTGGTCTAGAATATGCCCTGCAAGAACACAAGACAGCCAATGTAAAGCTCGATTTACAGGCGCCCTTGATTGTTATACCCCTTGACGTCACCAGTTGGAAATCTCCCTGTGTTATTATCGACGCAGGCCATATCAGCCTGCTGAGTGATCTGGCTCCAAGTGAGCTCCTGGAGGAGATCAAAAAGAAAAAGTCCCATCAGTATAAAGAAAAGGATTGGGAAAAGCTCGAATCACTCATGTACGACAAGTTCAAGCTGCAGTTTCACGACACTCAGATCCTTCTGGGGACTAGTGTGCGTGACACCATGAAGCAGTTGCACCGTCAGGATGGCAAGAATCCTGCCCATGTCATCGATCGGATTAATATGGACTTTCTGCTGGAGATCTCTATACTTCCGGAGGCCTACAGTCTGACCAAATTTAAGGTTAAGGGCCACTTGCCTCTGTTTGCGGCTTCCATGTCGGATGCAAAATACAAGTTGATGATGCAAATTATTGATAAAAGTATTCCAAACTTCAACTTTGATGAGGACAGCTCGCCTGAACCCGCCCCTATCACGTCGTCTGAGATCCTGTCTCGACCAGCTGCTGATTTAGAGCATGATTATGAGTATGACTCGGACGACGAGAAGGATCGTGATGGATCTGAAAGCGCTGCGTTAAGCCGAACTTCGTCAACAACCGAGCTGGCGTCTTCTACGGTTGCCAGCTCTCTCCAAGCCAGTACTACGAGTGAGAGCCAGAATATTTTCGTCTTTGTATTTAAAATCGACAAGGTGGAATTGTCGCTGTATAGATGCACAGATGAGACTACACTCGCACAATCTCCACTGGTCGACATGGTTTTAGAGCAATTCGAGCTCGAGTATTGCTACCGATCGCTGGACATGACAGCTGATGTCAGCCTAGGAAGCCTACGCATTGAAGACTATATTGACACTAAATGTCCTGCCGAGCTGAGGCAGATAGTATCATCTAACAGTTCCTCGGAAACTTCTTCTGACCTGTTCAACGTCAAGTACCGAAAAATCAAACTGCCAATCATCAAAGAAACTGGAGAAGAGCCGTCCGACCAGATCATCGAAGTGTCCATGTCTACTATCAGATTTGTAGTTGAACCCAAGACCTTCCTCACTCTGCTTGATTTCATTATCACCACGTTCACCAACCCAGAGGCGGCTAATGAAAATACTACCAGCAGTCCTCAGATTAAAGAATCAGGGGAAGATGTGAATAACCCCGACGCGCCTCAGGAATCGGTCGCACCAGCGGGCCAGGGTAGTATCGATGTTCGAGTAAATCTCAAAAGTATCATATTGATCTTGAATGATGAAGGACTGCAGCTAGCTACTATGAAGCTCGACAGTGCTCTTATCTCTGTTCGACTGTTTGGCGAGACGATGGATATTAGATCGCGTATGGGCAGCTTTTCACTTCAGGATGATACAAATGAGACGTATATTCCCAACGAAAGCAACCCCGGCCAACTGATAACAATCGAAGGAGATGAACTGGCTGATTTCAGATATGAAACTTTTGACAGGCGCCGTACCGATATTTCCTACAACTCATCCATTTACTTCCGGCTAGGATCTCTTCGTGTGAACGTAGTTGAAAAGCCACTATCTCGCGTCATCGGTTTCTTCTCAAGACTCCTGCAAATGAAAGGCCTCTATGACCGGGCTAGACAGTTGGCGATGAACCAAGCAAATCAAATCGAAAGTCCTGACAAAATCCGCTTCGACGTCATCATCAAGACACCTATTTTTTTCTTCCCTACTTTGCACGAAAACAGAGACATCTGTGACTCTGTGACGGCTAATTTAGGTGAGATCTATCTTCAAAACAAGTTTGAGTCCGTGGAAGGTGTCGAAGGTGTTGCTGTGAATAACATCTCCTCAGGGGTTCGAGACGTTCGGCTTATATCCAAGTTCTATTTCGATGAGTCGTCGTCCCAGAATCTGGAAATCATTGATAAGATTGACATCTCGATCGATATTTCATATGTATCTGAGTACGAAGGTATATCGCGCCCGACTCTCACTGTTAAAGGTTCCATGTCCGATATCAAGCTCAAACTATCGGAAAAGCAACTGCAATATCTGATGAAGATTCTCCGTACAGTACCGTCCATATTTTCTGGCACTGGTGGTCTAGACGACGAAGAATTTGATGAGCTTGCTGAAGAGCTGCGCCAGAACAAGCGAATAGAAGCGTCTTCTTCGACAGGTTTGTCCCCTGCGGAGTCCGGTGGAGGTCAAAATGCGACCGTGGATAAGCTGGACCTCACTTTCGATGTTAAAACAGTTTCGCTGACTCTGTATCATGGAACAATCGGCGTCAAGGAACAGGATATCGAGAATCACACCCTCTCTCATTTCTCGTTAAACGACTCAGGAGTCAAGCTGCGGATAAAGAAAAATGGTGCTTTGGAGTCAGATATCCATATTCAGTCTTTCACGGTGAGCGATACTCGTACTGACAGAGAAAACAAGTTCCCGGAAATCATCCCCTCAGTTGACTATGGAGAGTATCAATTCATGTGCAAAGTCAATCAATATGACAACAGATACGACGTTCTATTGACAGTCGACAGCCCACAAATGATTCTCGCTTTAGATTATATGTTTGCATTGAAAGGTTTTATTGACTATGGCCTTGCGCCTGAAAATGGGGAGGAAGAAGAAGAACCTAAAATAGAAGAGGTTGAGCCTATAAACGACGAAAACGACAAGACGCTGACGAGTTCTGCTTCGGGTATCTCCCTGAGTTATCACATTAATGTTGTTGATTTCTCTGTAATCTTACTTTCTGATCCTAGTGCTGAAAATTCCGAGGCGCTTGTTTTCAAAGCTGAGCAGCTTGTGCTGTCACAGCGAGCAACTACGACACTGGCAGTTAGTAAAGTGGGAATGTTCCTATGTGATATGAGCCACTTTTACGAAGAGCGTTTACGAGTATTAGATGACTTTTCCATGACAGCATCTGTTGATACTACGGGATCTGATGCGACTCATCAATTGTCGTCAATCCAGATTTCCGTGGAGCCGTTGGTTTTGCGACTGTCACTTCGGGACGTTGTTCTTGTTTCCAACATTATTCAGAAAGCCTCTGCTTTGTCGGAAGGCGATAACAATAATAGTGATCCTGCGGAGGCAGATGCGCCCACATATTCCCGATTCTCAAAAACAGAGAAGCGCAAGATTGGAGGCAATTCTAAGCGTAGACCAAGTGCTGTGTCTGCAGGGAAAAGTACTGGACACCGCAGAAAATCTTCTGCTGTTAAAAAGCTGGCGCTTCCTCAGGTCAAAATTGTGCGCGGCGAGGAAATGACTGCAGACTTTGAGGGTCTTCGTTTAGTGGTAATTGGAGTAGCCCATGAGTTGCCAGTACTAGACATGTCCGTCAAACCATTTGCCGTCAGTGCCCGCAGCTGGTCATCAGATCTAAGAGTTGATTTGGCTGCTGAGTCTTTTGTCAACGTTTTCAATCCCTCTAAATCAGCTTGGGAACCTTTGATTGAGACATGGGATATTGGGCTGAATATTTCTCGGTCCGTCGATGTTGGGAGCACATTCGTCAATGTCTACTCTCGAAAAGCCATCGAAGTCGCGCTTACTTCTCAAACCATCGAATTGCTAAGCAAGTCAATCGATTTTGTTTCAGCCAATTCTGGTAATAACGATTTCCTTCTTAGACCTCGGGATGCGGATGCCCCGTACCTAATCCGAAATGAAACTGGCTACCCAATTGAAGTGTGGTCTGATTCGGAAACAGATGCGAATTTGGAGGGCAAGGTGGAACGGATCGAAGATGGCGAGGATATTCCATGGCGATTCCACGACTGGCATGTTGTTCGGGAAAACCTTAGTACTGACTTGCAGAAAGTGACTCTAGGCGTGGCTCTGAAGGACAGTGCCTATGACGATATCCGAGCTGTTTCAGTAACAAGTGAAGGCGAGCATCTACATATTCTACACCGAAACTCCCAGAGAACCGGGCATAGGCTTCTGTGCGAAGTGGTTCTGGAGAACTATCATAAAAAGATAACATTCCGATCAGCATTGAACATCAAGAACTCCACTCATATTCACGTTGATGTGCGTACAAAATCTGACCCCGAAAGAAAATGGACTCTGAAGCCATCCGAGACTAGGGCTATTCCTATATCCTTGGTCCATGAGTGTAATATATTAGTCATGCCGGACCGGCAGCTAGGATTCGGTTGGTCAAATAGGGCTATATATTGGAAAGAATTGCTAGATGGACCGGGGTCCCTGTCCTGCGAATCGCTACCCGGAAAACCCCACTCGATGTTCCATTTCCATATCGAAGCTGACTATGACAAGTCACTGCCGATTACTGCAGGATACCCTTACATGACTGTGAACATCTGTGCTCCGGTGGAAATTGTCAATCTGCTGCCCTACGACTTTGACTTTGAGATTGTTTGCAAGAACACGTCGGGCAAACGAATTGGCTGGAAGAACTCGCTGAAGAAAGGAGAAACCAGTCCTGTTCATGTGGTTAAACGATCCGAATTGCTATTGCTGAAAGTACATCCCGCTGAGGCTGGTTATACGGACAGTGAATTTGCTATTATCAATGTTCCAGATCATGGCATTTATAAAGGCAAATTCACCAGAGAACAGGTTATGACTACTCATTCCACCGACGGCGTTCAAACATTGAATTTAAGAATACACTATTTGTAAGTGTGATGGAGTGATGAAATCGAGATGGATAATACTAACTCAGAGCAGCCAGAGGGATGCTAGCTCGGGCTATCATGTGGTCGTATACACGCCATATGTCGTTCTCAATAAGACTGGCCTTGATCTGCAAATATACTCAGGACTCAATAAAGCCATCTCTAAGGTGAAATCTTTGCCATCTGGAGAAGGATCTGACAACAGTAGTAAGTTTTTTTGGGCATCAATTCTTTGTCTAGATCTTTAACTAACGCTTCAGCGCTGCTTAAACGTGCTCTTCCAAAGATGTGGTCGTTTGAACATGATGAGATGACGAACCGTGTAGAGCTCAAGGTCGGTGACTCAAGAAAGAGCAGTCATCAGAGCTTTGAGGCGATTGGAAGCACGTCGCACGTCGTAATCCCGTCTGCCCATCACGACTCGGAAATTTCAATCGGTTTAACCGTTGCTGAAGGCCAAGGAAAAGTATGTATCGACGCTCCTCGGAGACTTCAAGATACACAGGGTCTGTGTTCACGAAACTAACTATTCATAGTATAAGCTTACCAAGGTCGTAACAATTGCACCTAGATATGTCATTGTCAACAAACTAGGCGAGAATATCCTACTCAAAGAGGCTGGCACAAGCGAAGAATTTGCGGTCAAACCGAAAGAATTACAACCACTTCACTTTTTGCGCAAAGGAGAGAACACGGAACTATGCGTGATGCTCCCAGGGCGAAAAGCTCAGTGGTCCGCTCCTTTCAACGTGACCAATACCGGACGAACTTTTGTCAAGATATTTGTTCACGGTAAAGGTACCGTTTTGCTCAAAATCGACATACTACTTGAAAACTCAACACTGTTTCTATATTTTGATGAAGCAGGCAGCAACTGGCCCTATTCGATCAGAAATTTCTCCAAGTTTGAGTTCCTGTTTTACCAGGCGAATCCTTATGTCGATGATCAGGGAGTAGAACAACATCCGCACCCGCCTTTCACGCCAATTCGATACAAACTCCCTCCTAAGAGCTTGATGTCATACGCCTGGGACTATCCGGCTGCACCGGTGAAAGAATTGGTTATCCTGTGTAATGGAAAGGAACGGAGAGTTCAATTGTCTGAAATCGGTAACCTTCGTCCAATGAAACTTCCTAGAACAGAAACATCAGAGGGTGGCATTATAGAGCTTCATGTTGTTGCTGACGGACCACTACAGTCTTTGGTATTGTCGGACTACGATGCTAGCTCGAGTATATACAAGATCAAGAATCAGTCATCGACGCTATCACCACAGGCATCTTCATCCCAAGTAGACTTGTTCAGTGTGGATGATTCTATTGACAACGAATCCGTACTCACAGTTTCAATACAGCTAGAGGGTGTAGGCATTTCTCTGATTAATCGGCGGCACGTTGAACTATGCTATATGACACTGAGAGGATTCGATTTCAAGTATCGATCATCGGAATTGTACGAGACCTTTTCAATGAAGGTTAAATGGATCCAAATCGATAATCAACTGTATGGAGGACACTACGATGTTGTTTTGTTCCCTAGTGTACTACCCAAATCAGTGAGAGAGATGGAAAACCATCCTACTTTTTCAGCAATGGTGACTAGAGTTAAAGACGATTCGCACGGTGTGTTGTATATCAAGTACGCTAGCGTTCTGCTGCAGCAGATTACATTGGAAATGGATGAGGACTTCCTCTTTTCACTGCTGGATTTTGCACGGGACCCCAATACTCCCTGGACAGGTAGTGAGAAGGATGTTCTCTGTGATGAGTCGAGTCATATTCCTGAGCCTCAGAAAGAATCATCAGGAACAGAGATTTATATCGAAGTCTTGCATATACATCCAGCTCAAATGGATCTGTCGTTTGTTCGAACGGAGCGGATTAATGTTGAAGATAAGTCGTCGTCACCAACGGCGCTTAACATATTTGTGAATGCGCTGACAATGACCATTGGCAACATTAATGATGCACCAGTAAAGCTCAATGCCTTGTTAATGGAGAATGTCCGAACGCAGATGCCGGTATTGGTGCAGTCGGTACAAGCCCATTATACTCAGGGATTCCTGTACCAGGTTCATAAGGTTCTGGGTTCTGCTGATTTCATCGGAAATCCTGTGGGCCTGTTCAACAACATCAGTTCTGGTTTTGTGGACTTGTTTTATGAGCCTTATAACGGATTCATGTTGAATGATCGTCTCGACGAGTTTGGAATCGGTCTTGCCAAGGGAGGATTCAGTTTCATGAAAAAGTCGATTTTCGGTATCTCCGATAGTGTGTTCAAGGTGACTGGAAGCATTTCCAAGGGACTCTCGGTAGCGACATTGGATAAAAAGTTCCAGGATCGAAGACGGAACAACATGGCTCGTAATAGGCCTCGACACGCTTTATACGGACTCACTCAAGGAGCTACTTCGTTCTTTGACAGTGTTACTAGTGGCATTAGTGGGCTTGCGTTGGCTCCCATGGAAGGAGCGACCAAGGATGGAACAGCTGGATTCTTCAAGGGATTAGGAAAAGGCATTGTTGGCCTGCCCACCAAGACGGCAATTGGCTTTTTCGATCTTGCCAGCAATCTCAGTGAAGGAGTTCGCAACACAACCACTGTGTTTGACGGAGACACCATCAGCAGGATCCGTCCTGCCCGATTCACAGCCCAGGATGGCATTGTAAGGCCGTACTCCCAGCGAGAAGCAGTGGGCCAGCAGTGGTTGAAGAGTGCCAACGGGGGCAGATATTTCAAGGAAGAATATCTCGCGCATATCAACCTGACTCAGAATGCCGCTGTAGTGATTGTTACCACGAAACGAATCATCACCCTGTTTACGTCCAATCTGCGGACCGACTGGGAGGTCGAATTCAGGGAAATCAAGTCTATCAATAGGAAGTCGACAGGCCTCACGCTGATTCTCCGGTCCGAGGACGAGCGACGAGAGTTCTTCATCCCCATCGGCGACCAGGACAGCCAGCGCTTCCTCTTCAAAGAGATCAGCAACGCTGTCCAGGACTATAATCGCCAGCTGCAAACGATATCATAGGAGCAGCAGCTCCAGGCCGTAATAGAATAGTATATTTACATGTCAAAATTTTAGTGTGGCGTGCCTCCGGCGGCCGGGGCATTGCCCCGGACCCCTCTGTGCTCGCTTCGCGAGCGTTTCTCCAAGTGGAGCCACGGACCCAGACCCCGTGCCCCTCTCGCTGTGCTCGAGTCCTGGGAGTGGCGCTCGCGAAGCGAGCACTGTGGGGTCCGGGGTAACACCCCGGCCGCCGGAGGCATCCCCGGTGCTGCCCGAGGCAACCCGTCGCTCTTCCTCGCTGCGCTCGAGGCCAGATTTCAGGACAATAGCAGCTGTTTGCTGTTGATGGCTCGCTTGCGCATGGACTTTTGGAATTGGGCTGCTGTCTGGGGGCCGTAACCCTGGAAAACGAGCTGCCTAGGCGAGATGAGGCCCTCGCGGACCTTTATGATGCAGAGAGTCGCAGGGTTTTTGGTTTTTCCGTTTGGACTGACAGAGGTGGACTTGAAAAAGTCGTACTCACCAATGCTCATGGAGTCTAGAGTCGATTTTTCATGGGCTATGAGATCGGGAACAGTGGCAGCAGTATCGAAGATATCGTCGAGGATGATACGCTTGACGCCCTCCTCTGTGGGCTGGAAGACTGTCAGTTTACCCAGGATGCGGTGCTTGAGCAGAATCTGGGCCGCAGTGTTCTTTTCGAAGTTGATGATTTTTTCTTTGGGCTGTATTTTAGGTGCGTACGAGTGGGAGTACTTTCCAGCAGTGGATACTTTGAGATCAGGGTCGGCAAATCGGTACTCGTCTACGACCTGGACCAGGCAGTGAGACCCCAGACGGCCCAATTTGGACTCAAGCCCTGGAAGAGTCTCGTCCTTCGCAATTGCAACTTCTGGCGAGTGCAGCAGGATCCTGCCCTTGTCGAATTTGGTCGGGTGAAGCGTTTGAACAGTAACCCCTGTGCTGGAGTATCCTCGAAGTAACGCTCTGTGTAGCGGGGCGGCTCCACTCAGATCAGGAAGCAAAGATGGATGAACATTGATCCCTCCGTATGTCAATTGAGCAAGGAATTGAGCAGGGATCAGTCTTCCGTACGACACAGCGATAGCCAGGTTGTATCCATGACTAGCAAGACCGATAATATCAGCGTCAGTCTCGGCACGGAGCACAGGTATGCCATGCATAAAGGCATATTCCGCCGAGGGGGCCTCTTTGATTGATTTTAAACCTCGTCCCGATGGCTTGGGCGTTCTGGTTATAACATTGAGCGATTCCACAACATGGGGATTGGTTACTTGGTAATCATGTAGTGCCTTCAGAGAGTATACTGTGAAATTATCAGTACCAAACAGCGCAATGCGAAGGGGTTGTCTGGGCGTCGAGTAGAGTCTGATTTGCGGGGAGTATATCAGTCGTCTGCCCGTTCTGCAATTCCAAACTGGACCCAGCCCACCACACTGTCTCAGAAGCATGATAATTCAAGGCAATATGGACATCGCTTTCCGAATAGACAGTAATGAACAATTTTTTCTCAATCCGGGCAGTCAACGAACAGTCGACGATCAAGTAGACGGGGACTCAAGGAAGAACGTGGGTAGCAGTGTTCGAAAACTGCGAACTGGCTGTTCGGGCAGCTTCTCGGTAGATCTTCTACTTCCGGATATTCAGCTCCTCCGAAAGTCAATTCCGAAATGTAATTCGAAATGGTCGACTCGAGCTGTCACACCAGATGTGTTCCAAAATTAATTAATTAATCGTGTCTGATCATGTCCAATCTCAACCCTAATTTCTCCTGCCAGTCTAATCTTATCGACATTTGATCCCACTGTCTGCAAGATCTGTTCGTTGGATCGATCTGGTTATATGTACAATTATACTACTGCACTGCAGCTACGACAGTAACGCGAGTACACAGCAGGCAATACACAGCACAGGCTAACTCGCTGTATATCAAGGAGTGAAGTCAGGAGTGAAGTCTCGGAACGGCGAAGCTAGTTAATTGAACACCAAACGCAGAACTTGCCAGTACCTTGTTTTTTCGTTTCAACAGCATGTGTGGGACAAGCGTCTCAATCACACAAAGTCAACCTACGACACCTACTTAGACACGCTATTACTACCTTCAGATATTGAACTCTAGCCGCAATTGAGTCCTGCTCAGGCCATCAGCCGAGTAGCCGACAGCCCAATAAGTGTGAGGGACCGCAACCTTGAGGGGACCATGAGCCTGAGGGGACCATGAGCCAGAAGCTCGGAGCCTAAGAGACACGAGCTTATGCACTCACCTTTCCATCCTCCTCCCTCCGTCGTCTCACCCAGGCAGCTCCCGCGGTCCATGGTCCTTGCGCCCTCCTTGGGAAAGACTCTCCTCGAGCGTAGAGCAACGGGGTCTGGGGCAGCGTCCCAGCTGCCGGAGGCATATCCGGGACAAAACACATTCCAGGAGCCCACGGTGGCCCATATATGCGGGCCAGAAGTACGCTCCAGCGCAGAAATCAGCTAGCAGCATTCTTGCCCCTGGCGCCCGCAGGAAGAACGCAGCTCGAGAACCCGCTGGCGGCGGGCGGTCTACCGCGACCCCCACCCGTTCCAGGACTATCACCGTAAACGGCGATCGCAGCCGCGAAGGTTCGGCTGGTCGCTGCTTTTGAGTGTCTAGGCTGAGAGCTTAATATCGAGCTTATATATATAAGTTTGATCTCTTCACCACCTGCTACTGGTTTTTGAACTAAACACGAATAAAGATAGATCTGTGCTGAGAACTGGTGATATCTCCGCCGCAGAGCACGGACCAGAGCACAGACCAGAACACAGACCCAAGCACAGAAGCACAGGGCAGAACACAGAGCAGAGCCGAGAGAACTCTGGTACCCCTGTTTTACCGCATCAGACCATACCACGACGTCGTGCGAGAAGCCCGGCGACCGCTTGGATCCAAGTGAGGCGGTGCGCGTGTCGTAGCTCTTGGAGGCAGTCTACCGCGTAGCCCGAGCTCGCGAAAATGGGCACGGATGCGAGACGCGGCAGCATGCCCTCGGCGCGCTCCGTCGAACTGGGCCTGTCCCTGCTGTCATGTTTCGTGGCTGGTAAGTTCCATCACTCTCTGGGGGGCCCGTGCGCCTCCGGCGGCTGGGGCGCGGCCCCAGACCCCGTTGTGCTCGCTTCGCGAGCCCGCCATCCCAGAGCTTCCCCGGAGTAGCGCTCGCGAAGCGAGCACAGCGGGGTCGGGGGCAGCTCCCCAGCTTCCGGGACGTCGCAGCCCAGCGCAGACCCATCGCTAACTGACTCAGGTCTCGGGTGTGGTACGCTGTACCTGTACTCGGCGTTTGCGCCGCAACTGGCGTCCGAGCTGTCGCTGAACGCCACGAGCACGTCGCTGATTGGCATGGTGGGAAATCTTGCTAGCGCCTTCACTGGCCCATTTGCCGGAGTCCTGGTCGATAGGAAGGGCCCGACCATCCCGCTAGGCATGGGCGCTCTGGCCATCTTCACAGGATACTTCATGATCCGAGTGGCTTATTCAAACCAGATGGCTTCGGTGAGCATGCTGTCGTCGGCCATGTCGTTCATCGGCTCGGGCAGCACGCTGGGGTTCGCGGCGCTCGTCAAGTGCGCAGCGCTGAATTTCCCCACGAATCGCGGCGTGGCCACCTCAGTACCCGTGGCGGCGTTTGGACTGAGCGCCTTTTGCTTGTCGGGCGTAGCGTCCGTTATCAGCCCCGGCGACACCTATGGGCTCCTCTGCATCCTGTCGTTTCTGCCCATGTTTTTATTTATTATCACTCTGCCGTTCATAAAGGTGTTCCCGCTGGAGTACATTTCCGTCAACGGCAGGACCTCGGGCGAGAAGGGCTCCGTCTCCGGCTCCGGCTCCGGCTCTGGCTCTGGCTCGCTCAGCATTAATCTGCCTGTCATCGCCGAAAAAGAGCATGTTGAGCCGGGCTCCTCGCCGCGTCGCCTGTATCCGCCAGGCCATGTCAATACCGAGTCCTCTATTGATATCCATGGCATAAGACTACTAAGGACAAAAACCTTTTGGCTGCATTTCTTTCTCCTTGGAACGCTGGCTGGTGTGGGTCAAATGTACATTTACTCGTGCGGATATTGCGTGCGGGCATTAATTGAGGACCCTGAATCGAATGCACACTCGCTACAGAAAATGCAGTCAGTCCAAGTAGGAGTCATCTCGCTGACCAGCTTCACGGGTCGTATTATGAGCGGCTTCCTGTCCGACTATATTCACAACAAACACCATCTGCCCAGGACACTGATTCTGGTGGCTTCGGCGTCCATAATGCTGTTGGCCCAGGCTTCGGCATTCTCCGTAACTGAAGCTTCCAGCCTGTGGATCCCGTCGGCCGCCACTGGCCTGGCATACGGTATCTGCTACGGCTCGTACCCGACAATCGTCAGCGACACCTTCGGCATGCGCTACTTCAGCCAGAACTGGGGCTTCCTGGCCCTGTCGCCCGTGCCAACCTCATACATGCTCAACATGATGTTCGGCGCGCTCTACGACGTCAACTCCACTGTCGACGAGACGGGCCACCGCACCTGTGCGCTGGGCAAAGAGTGCTACTCGCGCTCCTTCATCATTACCTCGGGCGCCATCACTACCGCGCTGCTCGTGCTGGTCCCCTACGTCATGACCCGCAAGCGCCGATAGACACCCGCCATGTACTGTATATTTATTCCTGTATTCCCTCTTCACTCCCGGGCCGCTGGCGTGCCTCCGGCGGCCGGGGCGCTGCCCCGGACTCCGTGGCTCCTCGAGCGCAGCGAGAGGAGGGTCGGAGGCTCCGCACCAAATGGGCCAAACAACTCCCAGAAAAGCGGAGCCACGAGCCCTCTTCGAGCGCAGCGAGGTGCCGGAGGCACGTTCCCAGAGAGAGGAGCCACGGGGTCCGGGGCAGCGCCCCGGCCGCCAGTAGCCACGGGTCCGGGAACCCCAGAGCACACTTGTCGGGGAGGAATATTCATTAGTACAGGGTATGCTGGCGCAGATGCAATATTATGTGTAGATATCTATCAGTATTTGAGCAGCTCCTTGGTGTATTCGTAGCTGAGCCAGCTGCTGGCCATGGATGGAGCCACTTTTAATAAATTAGCAGACAGTCCTTTGTACATGCCTCGGATGCCTTCTTGTTTGATGATGCTAGAGATGGCGTCCCACACAGACGTGTACTGGAACCCCAGCTGTCCAGCGCCCATGGACACTACCTGGAAGCGGCGCCGTAGGACGTCAAAGGGGTATGTTATTGTCTGGGCCACGGCTCCTGAGACAGCACCGGCAAAGAGCTTGCCGAGCGCAGACGGGTTCTTTTCTCCGTTGGGCGTTACGTATTCTCGCATGGACTCGTAGACAGCGAAGTTCAGACCCACGTACGGAGCGACGCCCATGGTGGTAGGTATCAGGCCCCGATAAAGTGCTCTGAAACCACCCTCGTTTCGGTACATGTCTCCCATTACAGACCACATTCCCTGAGGTTTATGAGCGTGAAGCTGGGCCGACCCGGATTCTTTGAGAGGCTTTAAGGATGCAGTCTGAATCGACAGTCGGGTGCGAACAATGTCCAATGGGTAGGTAGCGACGACCGAGGTGATACCGGCAAGAGCACCAGCACCAAGCCTTTCCAGTGTGTCGAGGTCGACGCGTTTCGAAGAGGGTGTCCGTGACAGAAGAAAGCTTTTATAAATAGTGTAAGAAGAGAACTGCACAGCCGAATAAGGAACTATTCGAACGCAGTTGATGCCGTTTCCTCTCATGAAACCACGCCAGCCCTCCTCGCGCCACATCTTGGCTAGTGTAGGACCAACTCCTTGGTATGACTGAGACCCCGGTCCTTGCACTTGGAAGATGATCTTCATTCGTTCTAAGGGGGAGACTACAGTCCGAGATACTGCACCAGCAACACCGCCAGCCACAAAGGACGACACAACTGGCAGAGACAGATAGTTACGCAGAGCTATGATAGACGGATCAGCTGATAATCTGGAGGGAGGTGACGGAGTGGATGACGAGAGGGCCGACGGAGAAGTGGCAGCTTTGCCAACTTCTTTCACAGTGGCCATGGTGGGATATGTGTGGTGTGAGGAAGGAAGGGACGAAATGGGTGAATCGAGATACAGAAGGAGAAAGGGTTTGACAGCCAAGGTGGTACCAAATTAGATCAGATCAATCAATCGATGCGATCAAATGGAATGAAATGAAATCAAGTCACGTTAGTGAAATCAAATCCGCAACAAGTCGAGCTCGACCCAGTCCAAAGGGAGAAACAAGTGTTGATAAGATAAGAGTGTGATAGCGAGTGGACTCAGAAAGGACCGCGTGGAGAAGAGATAACCATGAATGACGGACCCGGTTGCGAGATAATTGAGTGGGACCCGAAATTAAAATCCAGACCAGGCTAATAAATATACAGCATCAAAATCACCAGCAAAACCCAAAACAAGCAGAATCAGGAAGCAAAATCGAGAGACAACGAACCAACTGGTCCGCACAAAATGTTCGATAGTTCAAACTCCACACGTGGAGGAGTGGTTAAACCAGATCAACGAGACCGAGGATTAGCAATAAACAACAAAAATAAAACCAATAGTGACCACTTTAGACGTTCACCTTGCCGCTGCCAGGAAGTTAGTACGCCTCGACCAAAACTACAAGCATAGCCTATCCACAGGATTAAATCAGTGAGATAGCTATGATACACGCGGTAATAGTATATTCGGGTGGAATGCTCTAACGCAGGGCAGTTTCGGTAATTACCCTCGACCGTGCCGATCGATTCAAAAGGCTGGATATACAGTAGCCTTCTCCGGGAAATTAACGTCAGATCAACGGCCGGCAGCTAGCACGCCTGTCGGCTAAAGATAGACCAATGCTGGCAGCCCGGCCGCCAGCGTCGTATACAGCTTCCCCACCAAAGTCACCCGGCCGTTGATAAGGTTATCCCCGCTGGCACCAGCTCGCTGTTATCGGGTCAATTGCGCCAGCTAGAGCGATTATGGATCGCTGCTAACGGGCCCGGTAGCCAGCCGCTGCAACATAACCAGCTAGGGCTCCGACTGACAACCGCCAGCAACCAACCCAAGCACGACCGCCCAGCCGACAACAAGGGCCCCTGGACCCCAGTCGCTAGCTACCGCTAGCCCAGCAGCTCGGATTAAATACCCCTAGCACGGCCAGCCAGCCGCCCAATGGCTGAACCACCCCACCCCCGATCGTGCTCGACCGTTAGACCCTAGCCCGCGTCCCGGGCGGGGCAGCCCACCCCTCATCTGGCGTGCCTCTGGGAATGGCCCTCCTCTCGCCGCGTTCGAAGAGCCACGGGGTCCCAGCCGCCGAAGGCGCCACCGGCTACAACCAGGGTCTGGGAAGAGCCTCCGGCGGCCGGGGCGCGGCCCCGGACCCCGTTGCTCCTCTCGCTGCGCTCGAGGAGGCCATTTCCCAGGATCGAGGCAGTGGGGTGGTGGGACGAACCCCAACCGCAATCAGAAGTGGATCGACAGAGTTGCTGTGCACGTGACTATGAGTGGAAGTTTCCGTAATGGGAAATATGACTCACGTCACGGGTAGAAGCTGCACACCAAGCGACTCACGGAGGATGGAGCGCAGTCGTACAGCAGTTTGGCACAATTAGCTACTGATTTACCGTGAAGCCTATAGCCAAGTCGACGTCACATAACGATAGTATGTTTGAACGGAAGGGAGGAGAGGGTGCTGTGTGATTGAGGGATAGTGTGATCGAGCAGTTGTGGGAGGTGTTTGCAGAACAGAGTTCGACGAGAAGTGCAAGGGATCGAGCGACATCGACCAGACGTGCGACGGTTGACGATTGACAGCGGAGAATGAAGCACAACGAGCGAAATGTTCAACGATGAAGTGAGCACGATATATTTCAATGAGGTGTGCACTGAGGCGACTGTGCGAAGCGGGATCAGTGCAAATTAGAAGGACCCATTCCAACGGAGGGAACGTAGTGCGAGGCAGCATGATCGCAAGAGCGAGTGAACTATTTCTTGCCAGGCATGACTGCAACTATAGCGCCGAATACTGGACAGCGACTTCGATGCCGTCCTCAGACGACGACGTTTTTTCGTCATGCAGCGCCGGAACGTCTTGTTACTACAGTACTGGCCCCTGTGTCGACATAGCACTAGACTTGACCGAGCTGTCACAGGAAACCGTGAGACAGGCAGACTGCCGTGTTCAGTGGCACCGCCTGGATGTGGGAAACTCGCCCTGCTTGATTTCGGCCAAGATTTTACCTGTTCGATTGAGAAGGTGAATGCCAGCCTGCGACTGCTCAATTTCCATGCCTCAAGCACACGTCGTATGCTGGGCACCAGCAGTATACTAACAAGCGCAGAAAAATGTCCAAGTCAAAGAACCACACCAACCACAACCAGATCAAGAAGGCTCACCGTAACGGTATCAAGAAGCCCAAGACCTTCAAGTACCCTTCCACCAAGGGTGTTGACCCCAAGTTCAAGAGAAACCAGAAGCATGCTCTCCACGGTACTCAAAAGGCTCTTGCTGCTGCCAGAAAGGCCTCTGCCTAAACACACACACGTCCACGAGACACTGTGTCCCTCGCTGCCATGACCGCAACAGAATGACCGACCAAAATGTATATGTTAACACATGATAATATGTATTACTAGGGCCGTGCTGGGGTGCCTCCGGCGGCCGGGGCAGCGCCCCGGCCGCCGGAGGCACGGCCCACCCCCACCCAGGTGGCCGACTGGCTGTTTCAGCCCGCCGCGGTGAGACATGTCTGTCCGGGGATGGAAGTCGCGATGCTGGAAGCGGCCGCTTCGAGGACCAGACGAGCCTGGGGTGAGTGAGCCCTGCATGGCTCGCGGTGCGAAACAGCCGGGCTGCGTCGCGCGCGACGGGCGGTTGGCTCTGGGGCAGTCCCGACGACAGAAATATGTCATACTGGGTGGGCGGTTGGGAGTTTGATCTTTAGGCCGGCAGCGCAGGCTATGGTATTTTGGGGACAGTCGAAACTACCCCGTTTAAGCAGTGGGATTTAGCGCGACTTCTTGTATGCAAGTATGGCGCGTCAGGGCAGCAGCCGGCGGGCTGGGGGCCGACAGGCGGACAGCAGCAACAGCAACAGCAGCGGAGGCCACTGCCAGCCCCGGCTGCTGCGCTGCTGCGCTGCTGCCGGGCTGACTGCCTTGCTCGAACTTGCCACCTCTTTAAATAGCACTTGTACCAGCCATTAACTTTCAGTTTCTGATTTGTCTGTATTTGTAGAAAAATCGACCTGTTTATTCCAGATCCCACCTCTAATACTTTCCATTGGATCCAACTCGCCTTCGCAACCCGCAATTCCCTTCGCAAGGCTTCCATCTCCTCATCATCATACGGTAAATATAGCAATCAGCGTCGCACCACCACCACCACCACCAACACATAATCATAATAATAATGTCTGAAACTCCCGTCGTAAAGGTCGAAGAGCCAACTGCCACTATTGAGACCACTGCCGACGCCACTGTTGAGGCCACTGACCCGACCACTGACCCGACCACTGACTCGACCGCTGACTCGACCAATAACTCGACCTCGCCCGGCCCTGAGACCGCTGTTGAGTACGACACCAAGCGTGTCTACATCGGCAATCTCCCTTTCAAATCGACCCATAAGGAGCTACGCGATCTGTTTGAGGCCTACAACATCAGCTCGTTAAACGTCCCAAAGTCCAAGGTGGCTCTCAAGTCGGGCGGGGTGTTTTTCAAGAAGCTGGGTTATGCGTTTGCTGAGTTCCCGACCGAGGAGGATGCCAAGAACGCAGTGGAGAATGTCAATGAAACGGTTCTCTACGACCGTCCTCTGAACATCCGTTTTGCTCGTGTCATTGACCGCAAGGCCAGAAAGGAGAAGGCGGTGGCTGCTGCCGCCGCTGCTGGTTCTGCGACTAATGGCAATGCCAGCGCTGCCGATGAGTCAGGCCCCGACGGTGCTAAGCCTGCTCCTAAGAAGCGTACTCCGAGAAAGAAGCGCCCAACCGGCCCTGATTCGACTGACACGGTTTTTGTAGGAAACTTGCCTGTTGCCACGACCACAGAAGAGCTCGATGAGCTCTTTAAATCGCTCTCCCCACTGGAGATCAAGCTGGCTGTTAAGAAGCCCCGTAAGACCAAGAGAAAGGATGTCGTTGTCACGCTTCCAGGTCGAACCCTGGCTTTCATCAAGTTTGCCGACGAGGACACCCAAAAGAAAGCCATTGAGGAGTTCAACGGCAAGAGTTTCAAGGACATTGAGCTCCAAGTCAAGGTTGCTACCGAGTTGGTAGAGGATGAGGAAGAAGATGCTGCTGCCGAATCGTCTGGCGATGCCCCCGAGGCCGCCAAGGCCCCCGAGACCGCTGCTGCCGACGTCGAAGCTGCCGCTACCAGCGAGAACTAAGCTGCTTTTTTTCTAGTCTTTGTTGTGTGTCTCTATGTATTACTTCTTCGCCGCGGTGCCTGCTGGTGCCGCTCCAAGCAAAGATACGAAAAGTTGTTAAATAAACATACAAAAACTTTCTTGTGTGTACGCCTCCGGCGGCCGGGGCGCTGCCCCGGACCCCGTGGCTCCTCTCGCTGCGCTCGAGGAGAGCCACTCCGCCGGGCGTATGGTTTGAAATGGCTGGCTGGTTATGCTGTTCGCGGTGGCTCCTTGTGTCAGTGCAAATGGAAAATGGGGAATGTATCTCCCAGTGTTGCTTTGCAGTGCTCTTTCTCCGCTCGAAGAGATGAAGAAAAGTGCCGCGACGCTTCTCCCCGAGCCCTTACGGGAACATATAAACATGCCTGGCACGGAAGTTTCAGGGGTACTGAGATCCACTGGATGCAGGCATAAACCCCTGCCGCTATCTAGTATCAGATCTCGCCCGTCACCTCAACACCGCGACCCACCAGCCACTCACTCACAGTCTTTCACTTCATTCCACAAACTCCACAAACCCCCCAATCGTACTCCACCCGCTCTAGATCTCTCCTAGCCTGCAGGCAGCTACTAGCGCGCATTTTCTGGCCCAACTGGCCCCACTAACAACTTCCGACATGCTGTGCTATTCCGGCGAGCACTCGCCCCGTCTCGTAGAGCCGTCCAACTTCCGATTCCTCCTCGAGCTCCGCTCGAGGAGCCACGGGGCCCGGGGCAGCGCCCCGGCCGCCGGAGGCGTACCGGCCACCACGACTGTGCCTGACGCACGGCTCGGATCTTATCTTATCTCCTGGCATCGCATGTCCACGTCCTGGCTAACGGTACACCCAGCTCGGAATGACAGAGTATTCAAAGACCAATTTCGGATCATACCTGCTGTTATGCCTGTTTGTTATTTCATTTCTGGTATTTTTAAATAGCACCCAGCCCTTTATATTGACGGAGGTGCTGGGAGACAATGAGAAAATTGGTGACAAAGTGGGCTCGCTGGCGTTTGCTGACGAAGTCGTCTCCATTGTACTCTGTCCACTATGGGGGTCACTGAGCGATAAAGTGGGAACCAGACCTGTCTCTGTGATTGGTCTTGTGATTATATCCATTAGCATGTTTGTGTATACTAATGGCAAGTCGGTGTACCCCGACCTGTTGTTACTGAGAATGCTGTTTGCTGTGGGAACCTCGGCTTGTGTTTCGATGATCCCCGCAATCCTGGCTGAGGTGTCCTCAAGCTATGAACAAGCGAAATATGAGGGATACCGTCAAATTGAAGATGACAGGAACGTAAGCTGGGTCGATGTTGATGAGGATAATGATGAATCTGCACCTTTTGACCATGCCGACTCTGTAGCTCGGGACCAGCAGGCCAACAACCACGAACAAAATGCTTATTTTGATGACACGAACCTAGTATCTACTAGCGCTCCATTCTTCAATGATTCAATTCCGGGCCCGAAGTCATTTCGTAATGCCAAATTAGCTGGTCTCGTTGGCATGGTGACTGGCATAGGGGCCGTGCTTGCTGTATCTCTTTTTCTTCCCCTACCAACCTGGCTCGATAGAAACACAGACGGAACTAGTGATACCCAGTTGGCATTGAAAAAGTCCTATTATATTGTTGCCTCAATTGCGCTTGCTGTTAGCTTGGCACTCTTTCTGGGCCTGCATAGAGATAGAACCAAGTCCTTCAGACTATGGCTCAATGGCGGCTCTATCTCGATATTCGACGAAGCTGCTTTGAACTCCATAGTTGATTCTACATCTTATTTTCAGACGATAGAAATGGGGTTCCTAGCTGCCAAAGATAAACAAATTGCACTTTCTTATATAGGCGGTTTTGTGGCGAGATCAGCCACTGTCGCTCTGACGCTTTTTGTGCCTCTAGCTGTGAATATCTACTACTACGAACAAGATATTTGTAAAGTGGGAGATGTCCACGATTCTCTTCCTGAAGTTAAAAAAGGGTGTCATGAAGCATATGTTCTGGCAGCAATTTTGACTGGCATAGCTAATACTGTCTCGCTAGTGTTTGCTCCCGTATGGGGAACCCTGGGAGATTACATTGGCCAACATGCATCATTATTCATCTCCTCTGTTTTTGGATTTATAGGATGTATTGGGTTTGCTTTTGCTGAGCGCCCAAACGCACCTCTCAGTTTCGTTATGGTCTGTTTCCTAGGAGCTGGGCAGATTGGAGCTATCGTTCTATCGATGTCTATGTGCACAAACAGTCGTCGACAGTATAATGGAGCAATATCCGGTGTGTATTCCCTTAGCGGCGGTGCCGGTATTCTATTGATAACTAAACTTGGAGGCTATATCTCTGATACCTGGAAGGGGGCACCGTTTGTTATATTGGCGAGCTTTTATGTTTTGTTGTGCCTAGCAACAATATGGGCACGACCTAAGCAGTGAGAAAGGGTGGTGGTTTTGTTTGTGCAGTTTGGACTTCATGTTTCAAGTTCGGGACAGCGACTCTATCACTTTTCTCTTTCGGCGTTAGAGGACAAGGGAGATATGGTACTGAGTTCTTTCTTTGGCAAGGGAAGAGCACTATAACCACGATCGCATCACGTTGGAATTCCCCCAGCGTTTTTCTCAAGAGGAAGTATATTATCGCCAACACTGCGTTGTGCTCAGTTCCAACTTTGTGAGAAACAGAGCATATTTTATGTTTCTGAGCACATTACATGGATATATTCCGGATATCACTTTGGCTGTGAATAACTACCAGTTGTCAAATATCCAAGGATGTAAATTTTACG
Source organism: Sugiyamaella sp. yHKS617 (assembly GCA_030580325.1). Classification (NCBI taxonomy): domain Eukaryota; kingdom Fungi; phylum Ascomycota; class Dipodascomycetes; order Dipodascales; family Trichomonascaceae; genus Sugiyamaella; species Sugiyamaella sp. yHKS617. Next base: position 26,524 of record JAKTSR010000065.1, on the reverse strand, counting down.
GTCGTTATTGCAACACTCTACACTACAACAAAACTACTTGTATAAATAGCGGATGAAGTTTCATTCCACTCGTATGATTTAATTGGACTCCAATAAGTTAAGATTTTGTTATTAACATCCGGATACCCAGCCCGTGCTTTTTTCTGAAAGTTGATAGTAACGAGCTATAAAAATTAAGGACGCAGGGTGAGGACGATGGACTTTTACGCCAGAGTCGATTTCATAATAATAAATCTATTTCAACGCGATATAATATGTTGCTCTGAGGCCCAGTACGAATTTATTTAGTTCAATCCACAACTACGTATGGTCAAGGAGGCTATTCATATGTTGCTTGCAGGCCATTTGGTTTAATTTTGATAATATTTCAGCCTTTATGCCACTGAATTGTCTTCCAGAACTTGAGAACCCTTTGAACGGCACTGGGAATTTCCGAGGGATAAGTAACTTGGACTCGTCTATAAGTGGATTGAACTCCTTTCGCTATAATAATATATATCTTTATTTATTTAAAGTCCTATACGACACATAACTAGTACAAATACAAATAGAATATTTCCACCTTTACACATAACCCAGGAGGACTGCTCATATATTGGCCTGATTACCGGCTATTTACTTGAATGTTGATGGTTTTCGGCATATTTGACGTCGCTGAATTCTCTTCCAAAACTTTTTACAACCTTTGAACAGCATTGGGAAAACCCTTCGGCATTGAGTGAGGTCTACAACCCATTCACCTACCAGGAAAAAACCTTTGCTAGCTAGCTCTACCATGAGAGCATCAATGTCTACTACATAATAATAATAATAATGTATCAAGATTAAAGTCCTATACAACTATAAGTCAGTCGTCCTAGTAGGACTGTTGTCCTGTATTGGCCTGATTGCAGGCTGTTTACTATGCTTATTGATGGTTTCGCATATTGTGGCGGGCCGGATTCCCCAGGAGCTATGCTCCTGAACAGGGGGAAAACCCTTCGGCACTGAAGTCATACAACCCATTCACCTACCAGGAAAAAACCCCTATTAGCTTGCCCTACCATGAGAGCATTCCTTTCGCTTTCTTTAATTGAGGAACACCAGCATCATCGCCCGCGGGCCCCTTCACGAGGTAGACTATCGAATATTCACGGACGGTGGCACATCTGCTCGCACAGTGAGGCAATGAGGGCGATAATACAGGAACGTGGGAGAAACTGGCATTCCAGCTCCCATGATTAATTCAGACTGGAACTCTGACCGTACACCCGGTCAACAATTAACTCCTGGTAGCTTAGCTGGTTTAAAGCGCAAGACTGTAATGTTAAATAGTTTATCTTGAGATCGGGCGTTCGACTCGCCCCCGGGAGATACTTTTTGCTTGGACCATAGCTTCTCTTGACTGCTCTTTTTTCCAAGTTCACATTATATGGTCTTTACTGGAAGATAACGTTTACTCAGTCTGGATTTTATATCCTAAAGTCTAAATTCATGTTATTTCGCCCTGCATCGATGTATGCATCCTGATCCTTACATTCGGAGGAAACCCTAGACTAGTAAAATCCACACATACGGTGGCATCTCATAAGCTGCTAAACCATACCACTGGCCGTTGTAGTTCTTCCTCATATAGTTGATTCTGTTTTCCCCAATTGTCACCCTATTATACCCAGTTCACGACAAGCTCCATCCACCCCATATATTCTCTATACATTTCCCTAACCACTATCGCGGATCATTGCATATTCATGCAGTCAACGGCAGTGGTTCTTTGCAAGGCTAATATTTCCCAATAAGGAAATATCGAGTCACACTAATCAAGGCAACTGAGGCAGCTACGACTCAATTTTCCTAGGGTACAGACTCATGCACAGTGTGGTGAAGTTTCAATATCTACACTAGCCCAAGTCCTAATTTCTGTCAGTCAACCCCCAAAGTTCAACAGGAATTTCATTTCATAAAAATGGGTCGTGTTATTCGTAATCAAAGAAAGGGTGCTGGTTCCATCTTCACCTCGCACACTCGTCTTAGAAAGGGTGCTGCCAAGCTCAGAACTCTCGATTTCGCCGAGCGTCACGGATACATCCGTGGAGTCGTCAAGAAGATCATTCACGACCCCGGTAGAGGTGCTCCTCTTGCTACCGTCGCTTTCCGTGACCCTTACAAGTACAAAGTCAGAGAAGAGACCTTCATTGCCAACGAAGGTGTCTACACTGGTCAATTTATCTATGCCGGTAAGAAGGCTTCTTTGAACGTCGGTAACGTTTTGCCTCTTGGTTCCGTTCCTGAGGGTACCATCCTCTCCAACGTTGAGGAGAAGGTTGGTGACAGAGGTGCTCTCGGCAGAACCTCTGGTAACTATGTCATTGTCATTGGTCACAACCCTGATGAGGGCAAGACTCGTTTGAAGTTGCCTTCTGGTGCCAAGAAGATTGTTTCTTCTCAAGCTCGTGGTGTTGTTGGTGTTGTTGCTGGTGGTGGTCGTATCGATAAGCCCTTGCTCAAGGCTGGTAACGCTTTCTACAAATTCAAGGTTAAGAGAAACTCTTGGCCCAAGACTCGTGGTGTTGCCATGAACCCCGTCGATCACCCTCACGGTGGTGGTAACCATCAACACATTGGTAAGGCTTCTACCATTTCCAGAGGTGCTGTTGCCGGTCAAAAGGCTGGTCTCATTGCTGCCAGAAGAACCGGTTTACTCCGTGGTACCCAAAAGACCAAGGACTAAATTTCTCCTTGAAATTATCTGTAATATTGTTTTACGTAAAAAGATTGTTCTATTTGCTCTGAATGGGGTTTTTTGCTGTGATTGTGATGGGGTTTGACGCGTACTATCTCGGGTAGTCGTATCTGTGATTGATTAATTGACGATTGTACAGGATTAGATCAATCTGGGTTATGAGTGCGAGTCTCAAGAGGCGATATGTTCAGTGTGCGTGATCTCTGTGCTAACTAAATATACTCTCTTTATACTTGACTCCATACTCCTCTGCTCCTTCTACGAGGCTTGAGTAAAAGACACTAATGAGCCTGTGCACCCGTGATCTGGATTCTGATTTCAAGCTTAACCTAACAGATCGCGTCCGGATCCAATTGCAGGCCGTGAGCATTCTGACCGGGTCTTAACAAGCAGTGTCGGCTGTTACGATTTCTTTGCTGTGAGTATTCCATATCCTCCTGATGTATGCCTTTACACTGAGTATGTCGTAAATTAGTACACATATAAATATTCATATATTCGAACAGAAACAACACAAGCTGGCACTGGGCATATATACTGGAGGTATATAGTCAGCTCATATTAGTAGTCACATCTAGGATTATCAAGTCATATGGACAAACATAGAACCAAGAGCCACCGCATACACAACCTGCCTCTTTTTCCTAAGAGCTCAGATTCATCAGCCTGAAGACTTCTCTACTCCAACTCATATAACTTATGATTACAGTTAGATCGACAAGATCTGCATTCTCTATGAACATGAACTCTTAACGGTCGTACGGTCAATGCGCGTCAGCGCCTGTACATATGCACCGAGAAGAGAAATCAAAACAAACAATAGAACGCGTCTTGATACATTCTACTCCTCACCATTTCAATATCAAGTTAGATAATACCCGCCATCATGAAGGTCGAAGAAATTATCATTGATGGCTTCAAGTCATATGCCACCCGTACCGTTATATCAGGATGGGACTCTTCGTTCAACTGTATTACCGGTTTGAATGGTTCTGGCAAATCAAATATACTCGATGCCATATGCTTTGTCCTCGGTATTACGACCATGACGACCGTAAGAGCACAAAACCTACAAGATCTGATTTATAAACGTGGCCAGGCTGGTGTCACGCGAGCCAGTGTCACAATTCTCTTTGATAACTCAGACAAGGCAAACTCTCCACTAGGATTTGAAGATCAACAGCAGTTTAGTGTCACACGCCAAATTGTATTAGGAGGCACAAGTAAATTTCTAATCAATGGCCATCGAGCCCAACAACAAAGTGTACAACAGCTATTTCAATCAGTACAACTCAACATTAACAATCCTAATTTCCTCATCATGCAAGGCCAGATTACCAAAGTCTTGAATATGAAACCCGCCGAGATTCTAGCGCTGATTGAAGAAGCTGCCGGAACTAGAATGTTTGAGGATAGGCGTGAAAAGGCTATCAAAACAATGGCCAAGAAAGAAAAGAAGGTCGAGGAGATTCTTAATTTACTGCATGATGAGATTGAGCCCAAACTAGATAATCTTCGTGGCGAGAAGAGGGCGTTCATCGAGTATCAACAGACGCTTTCCAGCATGGAGAGGATTGAGAAAATGGTTGTGGCACACGACTACTTGAAGGGCTCGCAAAGGCTACTTACTCATAGCGAGACATTAGAACAGAAGAAAAGCGTTCTAAACGATATCACTGTGTCTGTCGAGAAGTTGAGCTCTGAAATACAAAACCTTGAAGACGAAATAAAGAGGCTTCGAAAGGTGAAAGAAGATCAAATATCAAAGGGCGGCAAATTCCAGGCTCTGGAAAAGCAATACAAGGAGGCCTGCCAAGAAGTTGCTCGTATTAAGACCCTCTTGGAGCTCAAAGACTCTACTATGAAGGAAGAGGATGCTAAGAAAGAGGAATTTCAAAAGAGCCTGGTTGAACAGGAATCCAAGCTAAAGAATTATTCTTCTAAATTCGACTCTATAGAAAAGGAGTACACAAATATTAGAGATCAGCATATCAAAGCAAGTGAAGAAATTTCTCGAAATGAAGAGCTACTGCAATCTCTACAAACCGGAGTGTCTTCGAAAGAGGGTCAAGGAACGGGTTATGCCAGTCAACTCGAAGAGGTTCGCAATCTTGTCAACAACGCCAAGACCACCGCCGCCCAAGCCAAGGTCAAGCAAGAGCATCTTGAGAAGCTGATCAAGGAAGACGCGCCGAAGCTTACCAAAGCACAGAAGCAAAAGGAGCAGATGCTCGCAACGCTAGCAAGCGCGGAAGACTACTACAACTCTTTGAAGGACAAGTTGTCCAAAGCAGGTTGGGATCCAGAGACCGTCAAGACCCTCAAGACGACTGAATACGAGTTGAGTGAACAAATCAGAATCCTTAACGGTGAGATCGAAGGAATGAGAAGAAAGACGTCAAATATCGACTTTCAATATTCGAAGCCGTCTCCTACTTTCCGGGCCTCCAGCGTTCGTGGATTGGTTGCTCAACTCTTCTCTCTAGACAAGTCTCAATATCCTCAAGCAACTGCCATTGAGGTCTGTGCTGGTGGAAGATTGTTCAATGTTGTTGTTGACAACGATGTCACTGCAGCCCAGCTCTTACAAAACGGCAAGTTAAGGAGACGTGTTACAATCATCCCCTTGAACAAGATCGCCTCTTCTCGATTATCAGATGAAAGGCTCTCCAATGCCAAAATGCTAGCGCCCGGAAAGGTCGAACTTGCACTTAATATTGTTGGCTATGAGGCGGATGTTTTTGCTGCTATGGAATACGTCTTCGGCTCCACTCTGATCTGTGAAGATACTGCTACTGCTCAACTGGTTACATTCGACCCCAAAGTCAGGGCTAAATCGGTAACTTTGGACGGTGATATATACGACCCAATGGGTACTCTATCAGGTGGTAGTAAAAGTACCTCCAGTGGGCTGTTGATTTCACTTCAAAATTACAATGAGCTGTCGCGAACACTGAAGGAAAAGAACGAGGATCTGGCAAATGTCAAAGACGCCATTGCTAAGGAGAACAGTCTTATGTCTCAGTTCAAGGATATCAAGAAGGAGCTAGATTTGAAGGAGCATGAAATCACGCTCTATAAACAACAGCTTGAATCGAGTCCTAGCGCCCTGATCTTGGCCAAGCATGATGAGAGACTAAAAGAGCTGGAAGAGCTTAGTCTGCAAATCAGTGAGGCAAGACGACAATTTGAGGAGGGCACGGTCGAGCTTGGGCGTATCGAAAAGGACATGGATGAGTTCAAGCAGAACAAAGGGTCCAAACTTGAGCAGCTGAAGCACAAAGTTGAACAGCTTCGCTCATCTTATTCCAATAATGAAGTAGTACTCAAGCAAAAGCTTGAAGTTTTCCAAGCTGCACAAGTAGAAATCGAGCAGCTTACTGATGATGTTTCGTCTTTGAAAGAACAGCTGGAGGACAAGACCAACTCTATCCAAGATCTTGCCGAGTCTATTTCTTCAGTCAACGGTCAATTAAAGAAGGCCGTTGACGTGGAGAGCAGTCTACTACAGCAATTGGAAGCTGAGAAGAGTGCCCTTACTGGGATGGATGATGAACTGAATACTATGGAAGACGTCCACAACAAGAAGCGTAAGCAGGCTACAGAACTTGGCCTTCAATCGCAAAAGCTCGGCCATGAAATAGAGAATCTTACTAAAGAACAAGACTCACTACAACATGCCATCAACGGCCTTGACGAGAAGTATCCGTGGATTCAAGATCAGAAACAACACTTTGGTAAAGTTGGAACACCGTATGATTTCTCCAATGCCAATGTCGACCAGAGCCGCAAGCAGCTTCGACACCTTCAAGAACGCACAAGTGGCATGAAGAAGACAGTGAATTCCAAAGTCATGAACATGATTGAAAGCGTTGAGAAGAAAGAGGAGTCTCTTAAATCGATGATCCAGACGATTGAAAAGGATAAGAAGAAGATCGAGGAGACTATTGTGACGTTGGACAATTACAAGAGAGAAGCGCTTATCAAAACTTGGGAGAAGGTTTCAGTGTAAGTATCTGAAGGTCATAGATGGAAGGAAGGACAGAATACTAACGATTTCAGTGACTTTGGCAAGATATTTTCGGACTTGCTGCCAAACAGTACTGCCAAGCTTGTGCAGCTAGAGGGCAAAGACATCACCGAGGGTCTCGAAGTAAAAGTCGCACTTGGTAAAGTATGGAAAGAGGGGCTTGCCGAACTTAGTGGAGGTCAAAGGTCACTAATTGCTCTCTCACTTATCCTCGCCCTACTACAGTTCAAGCCTGCTCCAATGTACATTCTCGACGAAGTGGATGCTGCATTGGATCTCCACCATACCCAGAATATCGGACAAATCATCAAGTCGCGGTTCAAGGGCTCCCAGTTCATTGTCGTTTCTCTTAAAGAAGGCATGTTCAACAATGCCAATCGAGTCTTTCGGGCCCGTTTCCAAGAGGGAACGTCTACCGTCAGTGTAATGTGATGTAATTTTTCTGTGACGAACATAATGAATGATGTAGTATGAATTTCTCGTCTCAAGCGAAGCTCGATGGACCACTGGGCTGTGGTGCTTGCCTGGGGCAGCGCCCCAGCCAACCGAGCTTATTCCCAATCCGAGCATATACACAGCTGGAGTTCATTTCATGCTATTTGGCAGTAAATGTCTAGAATAAAATTATTACATAAACAGGTCACCTACTAGACAATAGGGCTGGCTTGTTTATTTCAGTTTGGCGAACAGGACAGGAGCGACTTGCTCGTCAATGCAATGGCTGAGGTGGAAGAACTCCTCAACACAGTCCTCTTTGTGTTCCTTGTCAGCGTAACCTTCTTCTTGTTGCTCAGCAGTAACTCTCTCAATGCATTCTTCAAAGTGGTGCTTGAATGAGTGACAGGGTCCCTCGGCAGCCTTTTCTCTCAACTCGGGGAGGATATCTTCAGGTTCTTCCTCTTCCTCTTCTTCTTCTTCCTCCTCTTCTTCTTCCTCGGCAGATTCCTCTGCAGGCTCTTCGTCAGATTCCTCAGATTCCTCAGCTTCCTTGGCTACAACCTCGGTCTCGGCTTTGGCCTCAGCTTCAGGTTCTTCGCTGTCATGGTCAAGAGGAGCCTCTTGTTCAACGGGCTAGAAGACGTTAGATTATCAACACGGACAACATACAATAGTTCGGCAGGAATATAGTCCAGGTGGTAGAACGTGGAGGGTAAAGCATGAGTATAGCGGCGTACACGAGGGTCGAGTCTTCATATTTGATATTGATTGATCAGCAAAGCGCAAATGACTGGGATTATCTCGTCGAATAGGAGTTTCTTCGTCTCTTCCGCTCAATTCGCTGCATTATGACCACACTATCAACTTTGCTTGTAGAAAGTGCACAATGACGTCGGGGACTGGCAAATACAAGAAATTGGCCGCGTTTGGTTATTAACAGCCGTCCAAGCACTCTTGCCATCAGCATGACCAATATCAAAGCTTCGCTACCTCTCCAGCCAGTCGACTTAGGTCCACCCATACCTGCTAGGAGCAACAGAGCAACAATACTGTATGAGCGAACAATTCGTCAATCACGACAATTAATTTTTTCATTCAACAAAACATCCCTCCAATATCGAACGAGTGAACAAATCATCAGAATAATATCACATTGCCATTCCCTCTATACCACCACCTGGGCCATGTTCCGCGTATTCCACCAATAACCAAACACATTGCAACATACCTCGTCAGCATGGGCCACAAAAGGCATAATCGACTCGACAAAGTCGCTCCAGAAAGAGGTGATTCCCGACATTCCGCCCTTTTATATATGTATATTCGAAAACTCGCCTGAGATTTGATGTCGTCAAGTAAGAACAAGCTGCTTCTTCCTGAGAATGAAATTTCCAGCTTCCCCCAAACCTCAAGTTGTTTTTTCTCGTCGAACCATATCCTGCCATACTAATACTGCTCCCAATAGAAATGATCCAATGCTATTGGCTGACGCTCTGCAGCTGGCTCTCGGGCAAGGGTACATGACGCGCCCGCGGCTCGCCTCTTATCCTCTGTTGCGACGAGTGTGGGATGTATATGAACAGAATATGTATAGTAAAAAAATGTATATATATATATTTATACGACGGAAGGGAAGCGAGGGAAGGGAGCGCCTCCGGCGGCCGAGGTACAGCCCCGGACCCCGTTGCTCCTCGAGCTGCGCCCGAGGAGGTTACTCCCCGGGATACGATTCCTCGTCTCGCTCGCTGGGCTTCCTGGACATGCAAAATGGGACCATTACATTTTAATTTTTGGGTTATAGAAAATAGCGTTATTCTACATTTAGACCTTGATGGCAGCCTCGAGGATCTTGCGTCTCTTCTCGATCTTGGCCTGGGCCTTGGCACCCATGATACCACCACCCCACTTTCTGCGGAGCTCCTCGTACTTGGACGAGTAGTTGGCCTCAATGGTGGAGAGGAGGGTGGAAAGAGCAGCCTTGTCCTCAGACTTGACCTCAGTCAAGGCAACGACAGCAGCGGTCTTCTTGTGAACAAGGGTTCCAAGACGGGCCTTACCCTTGATGACGGCGTAAGGAACACCCATCTTTCTGCAGAGAGCGGGGAGGAAAACAACCAACTCAATGGGGTCAACGTCGTTGGCAATGAGGACGAGTTGAGGCTTCTTGTTCTCAATGAGAGAGACAACGTGGTTCAAACCGTACTTGACAACGTAAGGCTTCTCGGAAACATCCTCCTTCTTCTTGCCCTCAGCAATGGCGGCAGCCTCCTTGGTGAGACGCTCCTTCTTCTCAGCAGGAGTCTCGGGTCTGTACTTGTTGAAGATCTTGAAAGCCTGGGCAGCAGTGTTCTTGTCAAGAGTGTTTTGGAACTGAGCAATAGCAGGGGGAACCTTGAGACGAAGGTTCAAGATCTTCTTTTGTCTCTGGAGACGGACATACTCGGGCCACTTGACGAAACGAGAGAGGTTTCTCTTGGGCTGGATGTCCTGACCGATACCGAAGTTACGGGGTCTCTTCTCGATCAGAGGGTTCTTAGCAGCCTTGGTGGAGGCGCTCTTGGTAGAGAATGGGGCTGGGGCAGGCTTCTTTCCTTTAGCTGGCTGTGTCATTGAGGAAAACTCATGTCAGTATTAAGTAGGCAAATTTTTACTAGAAACTTGAGTTGCAGGGGATACAACCCCCCTCTCTCAACTTTCTTATTTGCACACCCAAAAGTGACAATAGTAATCACTCTACAGTCTCCCTTTAGAGTAGAATTATCGACGAAATTCAGAGACTCAGCGATTAAGTGCTCGAATCAAATAAATGATTTCAAGCAGAAGGTTTTTACATGGCTTGTTCTATACACACGTTGTAAACATGCCACAAAGCAAACCAACACCTTGACTATCCTCTGCCGATTCACTCCGCCACTAAATAAAACAAATAGCAGCGAAACAAACCGAACGAAGAATACTGAAAGTTGTTCTTTCTGCACCACAATGGTATCAACGATTCCTCATCTCCACCATCTACGATGTAAAATCAAACACTTCAATCTCACTCATTCTGGAAGCGTAGAACGATTACCATTGCCCCTATGGTCTGTTGCTTAGCATGTCATCAACCACTTACCATTTTTAATGATTCTGATTTATGTCGAACTGATCAAAGTTGGAGAGAAAACCAGGATTATCTTCACGCACCCGCATGTATGAAACTTTCGACGGCCCCTCGCGAGTTGAGTGTGGCTCGCATCGGGCATGCGGCGCATCACTCGCTGCTTGGACTGGATATTTCCTAATAGGGAAATAAAGAAGCCACTGCTCAACTTCACCTTCGGCACATGCGCGCACGCGCCTGATCCGGGCCCTGAGCCATGCGCGTCCGGAGATAAACTCCAACCTCATCCCCTTCTCCCTGGAACCCTCGCACCGCCCCGCCCTGGGCCCAGGTCTGAGCCCTCGGGCCGGCCCATCCCCGGAGGCGCCAGCCCCAACCACCGGAGGCCGTCCGGGACCCTGGCATACAGGGCCCCAGCGTTTTCGGGCGACCTCCGGCGGTTGGGGCCCCCGGCTCCTCTCGCTGCGCTCTAGGAGGGCTGGCACCTCCGGGAGCTGCGCAGAATGCAACGCGCATGTACGCGGGCGCGGCAGTCTTTGATAGAGATAGATAGAGATCTGTATTGCATGCAGGCATTATCAGTGTAGACAGAGAGTTCAGGAGTCGAGTCATAGGCCATCTCTCTCGGATTAGACTTTTTCGCGCGGTCCTATTTCAACCTCGAGCATTCCCTCTCTGCGATCTGAAGATTTCTACCAGAGACAGCTGTTACATGGCCGGTACTGGAGTTCTCTCTGAATGAGTAACGGGAGCACGTTTATTGACCTCGAGTGTGACAGCGGCTTGTCTTGATAAGACACAATGTTGGACCATATTGATCCACCTTCGCACCTTCGGGTGGTGCTGTCAGGCATGGCCGGCTCGGCCAGTTTGGCGTGCTGGATTGTACTTCTATTACCACAGCTGATTGAGCAGTGGAGGCTGAAGAGCGCCGATGGCATATCAATTGGGTTCCTAATTATCTGGCTGTTGGGTGATATTGCTAACCTGGCGGGCTCTTTGTGGGCCAAACTGCGCCCCGAGGTTATATTGCTGGCAGTGTGGTACTGTTTTGCCGATAGCTTGATCATGGTGTCATATTTTTACTACAAACGCCTGGCACGTCTGAGGGCAGCTAAGAAGGCTCAGAAACACAAGCATCATAGACCCAGTAGCGATGCTGACCATGAGGATGACCCCACCGCTCCTCTATTGGACCGTAGGAATAGTGCCAGCCGGAAGCGCCCTTCGACAGGCACTATCACTGGGGAAGACGACCATGCCCATCAGGAAAGCCACCACCACCATCATCACCGTCACAGTCAGCATCGTCGCGATTCGCTGACCTCTATAGTTCTGGAGACGTCAAACTCCTCGGGCATTGTTACCAAAGTTGTGCTGCCTGTTTTATTTGTTATCGCATCGGGAATTCTGGGCTACTTGGTGTCGGGCGGCAAAGCCGATGATGTGCCCGACGAGGTGTCTGACGAGCCACTGGCCCTGGGCCCGCAGATCTTGGGCTACGCGTCGGCCGTGCTCTATCTGAGTGCGAGAATCCCCCAAATTGTACAAAACCATCAACGTCGCTCCACCCACGGCCTGTCTCTAGTGTTCTTTGTGTTCTCGTTGCTGGGAAATGCTACCTACGCCGCTGGAATCCTGCTCTATCGCTCTGACATGCAATGGATCACCCTCTACTTCCCCTGGCTGCTGGGCTCTCTAGGAACCATCTTCGAAGACAGCATCATCTTCCTCCAATTCTACCTGTACGACAGCGAGCACAAAGACGGCGACGCCGAATCCGCTGTCCACGACTAGAACCTGCATATAATACTTACATCCACAACATATATCCACAACACACAACCACAGGCACGGATGATGTGTCTCCGGCGGCCGGGGCGCTACCCCGGACCCTGCGCTCGAGGAGAGCCACTCCCAGGAGCAGCGCGGAGGCCACCCCCGGAACAACGCGGAGCCACGGGCCCGACTCGAGCGCAGCGAGAGGAGCAGCACAGTCTGTGGCGGCGCCGCGGGCCCCTGGAGGCGTGCACAACTTATTTATTCGGGCTCTATAGAACTTCTGGCATGGCCATGATCTTGATGACGAGCGAGGTCCAGCCCAGGAAGTGTTTGACCCCCTGTGCTTTGCCGGTGTTCGAGTCGTACTGCTCCCAGGCGAATCCCGTCTCTAGCCATTTCTCATATACATTGGTGACAACGTTCACCCTCAGTTCTCTGTACACCTGGTTAGCCAGAGATCTCACCTCGGGGCTCACAGACTCCAAGGTCCCGTAGTGTCTCAGACCCTCGAGAATCATGTAGTTCATATTGATCCAGACTGGCCCTCGCCAGTAATTCTCTTTTGTGCCAAAGAATTCATCTGCTTTCGACAGGCTCCTGATGCCATAGGGCGACCACAGGAGTTCGGGATCTTTTATGTCGTTGATGGATGCCAACAGCTGGTCGGTCGAGTCCGAGGGAATTAGCTGAAGCATGAACGGGAACAAGCTCACGTATCCTCTATGACAGACATGAATGCTTTCCTCGTAGTCGTCGATAGTCGCATCACAGAACATTTGCTCCTTCTCATTCCAGTGTAAGTCGTTCAGGTTCTTTACAATTGCTTGTTCTATCTCGCTGTACAGCTCCACATCCTCGGTTTTCCCTAGGACTAGGGCGATTTCCTTGATGGATCTGGTCATCATTCCAATCCAGGAGAGGAGGTCGACATGCAGTTCTCCGGGGTGTGGCATTGCTGCTCGCGGATAGTCATCTAACCCACTTGTCAAACAATGGTTAGGAGTGCGGCCCCGCCATCGATAGCCCTCTTTCGACGAGAATGCTTCTCTGTCCCACTGCCGGATCTCTCCCTTCTGGGTTCTTCTAAACCACTCATAATGGCTCTGAAGTTCTGGATAGATCTGTTCTGCGTAGCTGAACAACAGCTCAGGGTACTCAATGTGTGCATGTCCCAGCGTCAGCCCACCATCAATGCCCCTGGCAATGTTTTCAGACTGGCTCCATTCATGAGCACGCTTAGCGATATTTGAGAACAGTAGCATCAGAGTAGGAGGGTTGGCATAGTGGGGGTATTGGGTGCGGAATTCATTGGGGACTTTGCTGCGTGCCTCAGCACCGAGAATCTGCTCTCGGGCAATCCAGCCGTCACTGTCCACAAGAGACAGCCAGCTTTTCAAGACCTCCAGCGTAAGATCAGCGTCGTAATCTAGAACTGGAATTAGGTGGAATCCTTCATCCCAGTAAAACCCTCTAGGGAAAAACGGCCGACTGGGAACTGCTGTGAACAGTTCAAATGGACCCTCTTCTTTCCCCACTCCAGCAGCCAGGGCCTGGGCTTCCAGTTCCCAGTTTGCTTCGTCGTCCTCTTCGTCACTGAACGATCTATCGACAATCGAAGTTCCATAGAAGTAGCCAATGCCTCCCACTAGGTTAGAGAACATCTCTTTTGCGAATAATTCATACTCAATGGACGAGTCAAAAGGTGCTTGGAACTGGAATGCTCTCTTAAATTTAGCGTCGAATTCGGCCAGAGACAGCTCTAACAGATCTCCCAATCGCTGGCTATCGATCTTCGACCGTTCAGGCAGATCAACTGGATTGTACAAAATGTCAAATTCAAAACTACCTTGGTAGGTTCTCTGGATCATGTGAACATTGCCCTTGAGATCTTCTCTATTTTGGAGACTGAACACACTCCAGGGGGGGATCATGTCGTTCTCTCCGAACAGCACAGAAAACTGGTTGACATTGTCTTCAACAAATGTCTGAAACACTTCTTTCGCCAGCCAAACATTCTCGTCCGGCATCATCAGAGAAGCATAATGCGAGTTTTTCGACGGTCTCACTTTATCTACAACATGACTTGTCTTGGGATGACGGTTGGTTGAAGGACCAGTAGTTATTTCAATTGAAAACTCACCCAGTTCTAGGGACTTGCCGGAGAGTTCTACTGGACCCTCAATTCCTTCTGGCGTCAATTCACTTGCTAGATCCAGATGCCCTTGGCCCTCCAATCCTGAGTAGAATACTACCGTAGTCCTTCGCTGCTCGTTCTGAGGGACTCCTTTAACCCTGACAGCCCAGCTTCCGTCCTCTGTCTTGACAAAATCTGTGCTGATGTTGACGAAGTTGTCTAGATCATTGATCACTTGGCGACCACCAGTACGTGGATCATACTGCTCCCATCCGTATCCAGCCATAGCATCGCCTTGTTCACAGGTATGGCGAAGGTTCTTCAATCCATCATAGCTGTCAACATTGTACCACATTAAACCTGACAAAAGCGATCTTGGAATACGGGGCCGGACTCCAAAATATAAATTGGATCTATATGGGCCCCATAGTAACGATGAATTGGACTGTCTAGCGTACTCATTGATCACTGATGCGGAACCGAGGACTGACTGAGGCGACGAAGATGCAAATACAACTGCCCACAGCCAGCTGAGCACCATGAATTTGGATATACTCATAGCACCTGTCCAACGAGGCATTACCCAGTGTGATTGTGTTGGAACGAAATGGCCCCAGTCGCTGTCTCGAGTTGACCTGTTCACCTGGTACGTACGTAAACGTCAACGGTCGATATGCAGGGGGCGGTCGCCCTAACATCAGGCCCGATCAGAATCAACATGACATCTCCACTTTGACCTCCACACACAGAACATCGACACTGGCCATAAACACTACCATCATTATTAGCCGGCCTAAACTGTCAAGATAGCCGTGTGATTTTTCGCTTGATTCGCTGTTTATATCAGTCTTGCATTGGTCAAACTCGCCTCTTAGCACAATATGGACCGCGAAGAAAGAGAGGCTCTTCAGATCCTCAACGAGATCTCTCAACTGCTCAACACTGGCATATCTCGGGAAACCCTCGCTATCTGTAAAGACCTGATAGAAATGGGCGTAGCCCCACAGGCACTTGCTGAGATTGTTACTCGACTCAAGCAAGAGAACAGGCCCAATTTCTGAGCATGATAACATGAGCAATAACAAGGAGCATTAAATTACGTTTTAATACACGTGAAATACATATGGCATGACCAGGTGCCAGAAGGTGGAGCCATAATATGCTATGCTATCCAAAGCCTTCATTTCGTCTCGGCCGTTTTATCCGCCGTTGACTAGATTGGCTTGACTCGGCAAAAGTTGGCTGTGACTGGGCCTTTCTTTGCGGCGTTCGCTCTGAACGGGATAGTGCCCGACTGGCACGGGAGGTAGAAGGAGTCGTCTGTGGCATTGGCGGCGAGGTTGAAACCGAAATAACAGGCTGACTATTACTACTGATGGTGTTGTTCGTCTTCGTCTTGGATTTAGCTTTCTGCTTTGTTTGCTTTGGTTTGATTGACGACACCTGCGACTGTTGTGACTGCTGTTGAGATAAGATCTGCTGATAACGACTAGGACCGCCAACATCACTCTCGATTTCTGCTGGGGTATCACCAAACTTATACCACTGGTACTTTTCAACATCAGTTCCAAGGTCCCATTCGTTCAACAACGTCTCGGTGTTCGGGTTTAATTTAAATTTGTCCAAGTTTTTGATATCTGTGTACTTTGTCAATGGCTGTAACAAATGTGATTCGGTAGACTTCCTCTTCGGATTCTGAACGTGCACTCCCAAACTAGCCAGTGTCACCTGAATCAGAGTATATAACGTCAACCGTTCTCGTTCTGCTATCAGCTCTTTTGCTAGCTTGGGATCCAGCTGTTGACAGTCGTGTAAAGGTTTGGTCCAAATGGACAATAAATAGTCGTAATTAGCTTGAAGATTTTTTGCCAAATCACTCCCAAACGGAGTGTTAATATCGTTGCGCAGTTCTGAAATTTCGATCTTGCTGTTCTTATAGTGGTCCACTAATTGGCGAATCAGAGCAGAAAAGTTATCCAGTTTGCTGAAAAGCTTCAACTCAGACTCCTCGTTATCGACCAGTTCCAAGATTGTCTTAATCTGGTTGCTCGAGTTCCATTTTTTCGTCTTCCGTACGGAGCTGGACTTGAAAGTTTGGTTGATTAATTCTCCCAGCTGCTTAGCAAACGCCTGCATGTTCTCGTCATTTGAGCTCATATCTGGAATTTGTGAAGTGTTCTCAAAGAGAAATTGATACATGTTCCTAAGATCGAACCTTCTAATATATGCAGGATCAGGAACGAAGTAGTCGTATTTATAATGTATGCTTTCGCTCTCCACGGTTATTTTCTCCTCTACTTCCTTTACAGGGAGCAGCTTTTCCGAACCCTTTATGATGGCATCATCGCGAATACGATCAAGTGACCCATCTAAAAAGCTTTTCAGTAGCACTTGGCCATTACCATGCATTCCACCATCGATTAGAGCCTTCTCGCGATACTCGATATCACTTGTCACCACTTCTCCTTGCAGAACTCCTTCGGTAGACAGGCGCAGACAAGTCAGCATCTTGACATTGTCCTCACTATCTTCGCTGGCTAAAGGTACCAGCTGCAATGTCTGAGTGACTGTGTCAGGAGGCGCTGAAACCAATACAGGATCATCTGCCGATACTGGTAAACCCTCATCTTCTGCAAATTGATACAGAATATTAGCGTGATTAAGCTGAGAGTATATGCCGACCAAGCGAATGCCGTCATCAATCGCACAGGTGGAGAGCTTGAGACTGACATCTGCCGTTTGCATTGGATGCTCCCAAGAAAGTACAATACTGCCAGGCTTTCTCATGTCCAGCCACTTCAAAGACTCGGAATCAAGAACGAACAAATCATATTCATTCATTGGCGATTTGACCATATCGTGGATTTGATAGCCTCTGCCCTTGCACTCAAGTTGCGTCTCACCTTTTGATTTCTCAGTCGATTCTGACCTTACATCATATAGCTGTACGTACCTTCTATTAGCTGTGTAAATGGAGTTTGTGTCTGCACCCCAGACCATCTTATTCCAGTGCGAAAACTGCTGGATTTTCCTATTGAACGCACTCATGGTTGTTGGCTCCGCAGTTTTAATAATTCCCTGTTCCACATTTAAATCCCACAAGCCCCATACACCCTGGGTATTTACAATCCCTACTTGATAATACATCCATGGATTAAATGTCGAATGGCAATGGTGGGTTGCCATTGGCAACGGATCTGTCTGTGTTTTCCGTGCTTTAGAGATATTTGGGAAACACGGCACCTCGCGTTTGAGAAATGGAATCTTCAAGTATTCTTTAACCACAATGTTCTCATTCTCGCCAGTGACAGAGAGGATGTAAGTGCCATTTCTCGTTCTCACCAGCATATAAGGACTTGTCTCTGGCTCTGGTTCGGCGAACTCAATCTGTAACACAGGGCTGTTCATGTTGTATGAAGCGACCACCTGGATGTCGGGAATATATGCTCTGTGCGACTTTCCCTCTGCATTCTCAAATTCAGCAGCCGAAGAGGTGTTGAGGAATCCAAAGTTTACATCAACCCCAGACTTTCCACCGGCGTACGCAACCGTCTGGCGAGATTTATAGTCGTCATCCTCATCTTCCTCATAATCGTCATCGCTATCTGACCTGTCAGTATCTTCTCCGCTCATACCATTCTGTGCCCTTGATCTGTCAGTTCTGTCGAATGATTTGGACACGGCCTCGCGTATAGCACCAACAGCTATACGGGAGCCTTTCAAGGGATCATGGGCCACAGGCGACATGAGGTTGGCGCCTTCATAGTTATAATGTCCCAGAATATCGCTGGGAACGTGCAATCCTGACACAGGCAAACGCCTATTAAAGTAAGCTGCTGTTTCATTTGTATCGTCAATTATATCTACGTTGACTCGGCTGTTGACCACCGGATTGCTGTGGCCGTCGTCATAGGTCCTCAAGATGCCAGTGCTCTCGAACTT
Organism: Sugiyamaella sp. yHKS617; assembly: GCA_030580325.1. Taxonomy (NCBI): domain Eukaryota; kingdom Fungi; phylum Ascomycota; class Dipodascomycetes; order Dipodascales; family Trichomonascaceae; genus Sugiyamaella; species Sugiyamaella sp. yHKS617. Next base: position 8,373 of record JAKTSR010000065.1, on the reverse strand, counting down.
ATACCCCAGGCCATGTCTTCTGGCAAACAGCCAGGGCGTTTCGGGCAGAAGATGTGGCACATAGATCGCAGACCCATCGTGTCCGTACCCAAGTCTCGGACCTTCTGCTTCGACGCTTGGCCACATCGCCCCTGCTAGCGAAGTATTCTCCCTCCGCAGGCCTCATGAAGCACTGGTAAATGAAAAAATATTCACGTGACTGCACATATGCAGGGACCTGTCGGACCCTGGCGGCACGCCTCCGGCGGCCGGGGCCCTGCCCCGGATCCCGCTGCTCCTCTCGTTGCGCTCGAGGAGGGTTACACGCGTCTGGGGGTTCGTCTCCAGACCTCGCTCAGTCCGCCGGGAGGTGCCCTCGTCCCAGATCCCGTAGCTCACCTGCTGGCTACAAGTGGTGACAGATCTCGCAAGGAGCGATGACGGCGGAGCCATAGCCCTCCTCGAGCGCAGCGAGAGGAGCTACGGGGTCTGGGGCAGCGCCCCAGCCCGGCGGGGGGCCGCGCCCCGAGCCCATACGTCCACGCCCCGTCAGGCCTGGACCCCAGCTAGGAAACCGTGCTCGCGTGGCCGCCGGCCGCCGGAGGCTTATGTATGCTTGATGGTACATTAATTGCCTAAGGATATTTTAGTTCTCGAAACGGACGTCCCAGCCTAGCTTGGGGCCGTAGGTCGGGAGCAGGTCGGCGATGTTTTGCACGTCCTTGTCGCCACGGCCTGAGAGACAGATAACGACGTGCTCTTCGGGGGACATCTTCTTTGCGAGCTCGATGGCTCCATAGATGGCGTGTGACGATTCCATGGCGGGGATGATGCCCTCGGTCTCGCTGAGGATACGGAATCCTTGCAGGGCCTCCAGATCGGTGGCGGCAATGAATTGCACACGGCCGCTGTCTTTCCAAGATGCCAATTCAGGACCAACAGCAGGGTAGTCCAAGCCCGCAGAGATCGAGTGAGTGTCTTGGACTTGGCCATCGGCATTCTGCAGAACGTACGTCTTAGCACCGTGCAAGACGCCAGACTTACCGGCGTTTAAAGTAGCACTGTGCTTGTCAGTGTTCAGGCCCTCACCACCGGCTTCGACGCCGACAAGCTTCACCGACTTGTCCTCAATGAAAGGAGCAAACATGCCAGAACAATTGGAACCACCGCCAACACAAGCAACCACTAGATCAGGCAGTTTGCCGTCGTTATATTTGGCAAACTGCTCTTTCGTTTCTTGGCCAATAACCGACTGGAAGGTACGGACCATGGTAGGGAAAGGATGGGGACCAGTGGCAGAACCAAGAACATAGTGTGTGTCAGAAATAGTAGTAACCCAGGTACGGAGTGCCTCACTACAGGCGTCACGAAGAGTCTTGGTACCTGCGTGCACAGGCACAACTTCAGCACCAAGAAGCTTCATTCTGAAAACATTAAGCGCCTGTCTACGGCAATCCTCAGCGCCCATGAATACCTTGCATTTCAGGCCAAACTTGGCGGCAACAGTGGCAGTAGCAACACCGTGCTGACCAGCACCAGTTTCGGCAATAACCTGGGTCTTTCCAAGACGTCTGGCCACCAGGACCTGAGCCAATGCATTGTTGATTTTGTGAGAACCCGTGTGGTTAAGGTCCTCTCTCTTTAACCAGATCTTAGCACCACCCACCTGTTCACTAAGACGGTCGGCATAGTACAAGGTCGATGGACGCCCCATGTACGGGTAGTAGGATCTGAGTTCTTCCCAGAATTTGTCGTCATGAATAGCATCGTTGAATCCCTTTTCCAGCTCAGACAAACACTGATGCAGCACCTCGGGCACGTATTGTCCACCGTAGTCACCGAATCTGTCGACTAAAGCATAGAATTGCTTCTTCTGCTCTTCCTCGTCTTCGGACAGGATTGTAGTGGTAGAAGGGCTCTCAGGTCTTGGATCAACCACAACCTCTCTACCTCCTACAATGCCATTAATGTATTGCTTCACCGTGTCCAGTCTCTCTTCCTTCTTAGTCTGTTCGATCAACGAGATAAGGTAGCTGCCAATTACAATACCATCCGCGACAGGGCTGACAGTAAGGTAGTTTTCTCTCGTACTAATGCCGAATCCAACAGCCAACGGCTTTTCTCCAGTGAACTGACGGACCCGTTTGAGCAGTGACTCTACGTTGCTGTCCAGGCCACCTGCAACACCAGTGGTACCCATTCTCGAGACAACGTACAAGAAAGAGTCGGCAATCTCAGACAGCTGGGCAAGTCTCTCATTAGTAGTAGAAGGTGCAATTAATGGAATGTAGCTCAAACCGGAATTGCTCGAGATCTTTCTGAACCGGCTAGCCTCCTCAGGAGGCAGATCAACCAATAGGAAGCCGTCGACACCAGCCTTTTTCGCATCCTCGACGAACTTGTTCTCGCCATATTGAAGAATGGGGTTGTAGTAACCCATTAGAATAATTGGAACATGAACTCCAGCAGCTCGAGCCTGGCGGACCAACTCCAGAACAACATGCACACTGACTCCGTTTTCTAGAGCAATCTGATTAGCCTTTTGGATTGTAGGACCATCGGCAATGGGGTCAGAAAACGGCACTCCCAACTCGATGATATCAGCACCGCCGTCCTGTAATGACTTGACAAGAGGCACTGTCTCCGCTACCGAAGGGAATCCGGCAGTGAGGAAGGTCAGCATCGCATTTCTGCCCTCTTTCTTGCACTTGGCAAAAGTAGCGTTCAAATTGGCCGACATGCTTTCACTTCTAATTTGAACTCCGACGCTGTGTGTGTTCCAGGATCACCCCTAGTGGTTCCTCACGCTATTTATATATACGACCACACAAACGACCCGCTTGCTAATTGCTTGCAGTGACTCTTCCTCATAGTCACATCAATCTTGCAAAGTCGATCCCTGATTCGGAGGTTAGGGTGAGTCCACGCAGCCTCTTGGATTGCGGCGGTCCTTCTCGAAAGGTCCGGGCCCGAGACCCCTGGCGGGGAGAGCGCCTCCGGCGGTCGGGGCGCTGCCCCGAACCCCGCTGCTCCTCGAGCGCAGCGAGAGGAGGGCCACTCCCGGTGTGAGCGGGATTCGCAGGCAACTGACCCCGCAGAGGCTACGCATCCGACCTCCTCGAGCGCAGCGAAGAGGAGCAACGGGTCCGGGCAGCGCCCGGCCGCCGGAGGCGCGCCCCCGGTCCTGTCCTGGCCGTCGGGCGGGTCAATGCTCCAGGCCTGCCGACCTCCCCGAGTCCGATGCAGGCGAGAGAAGAGGATAGGGAACGAGTCAATTAGAGAGAGATGTCGTAAATTCGTAACAGTTAACAGCAGCAGCTCAGAGCACTAAACAGCGGCCTTCGGGAACCAGACCCCGAGCGAAGCGAGCCGCGGGGTTGGGGCAGCGCCCCAGCTGAGGGAGGCGTGGCCACCATCCCCTGAAGCACAACGCTACAGGATAATGGGCTGGTCTTGGGACATACCCGATTGCAAGAAGGACGGGTTGCTGGCCACTGCGGGCGTTGTAGTGGCTGTTTTCGGGACGCCGTTGGCGAGCCTGGTGCCTGTGAGAGGGGCCTGTTGTTCGAGGGCACCGTACTCTGTCTGCAGTTGCGACCGCTCGCGGCGCCCTAGCTCGATGAGGTCCCGGTTCTGGCTGTACTGGCGCACAAACTCTTCCACGCTGTGGTTCCAGGTCCCAACCGCGCTCACGCACTTCGAGAAGACTCCACTAGCTGCAAAATCCGTTAGAAACCGTGAAAATGGCTCAGCTGGAAGGACATGCTGCAGACCAAACGGAGGGCCTCCGGCGAAACACGTAGACACTGTACTCACCTGTATCCCGCTCGTCCAGCTGGGCTATGTTTCTGAGTAGCGACGGCAGCTCTGTTCTGAGCTTGAACAGCTGGGTCGGGCGTTAGTATCAGGCTGGATATGGGCCTCTGGCTGCTGGGGCGCTGCCCCAGACCCCGTAGCTCCTCTCGCTGCGCTCGAGGAGGGCTTCCCCCAGTGGCTCTTGCGGGATATGTTTGGGGCCCGGGATCCGGGATGTGCTGTGCCACTATGGGAGGGACAGATGGTAGGGTGCAGCGCGCGCTTATGGATTCTGGACCCTGGGACAGTCCTAGCGGGGGCTTACCATCTGTTGGAGCTCTTCCAGCTTCTCGAGGGACAGGTCGTAGTCGAGCGCCATCTCGTCGACAGGCAGCGGCTGCTGGACCAGTGAGGGCGACTGCTGTGTCTTTCCAGCGGTGGCATTTGCCTGCTTCGCCGCCGGCTTGCCAGGAGCTTTCGGTGGCATCTTCGTCTGAAAGCACGGTTGCCAACGTCGAACTGGAGCGTCAGTGGTACCGCGAACTATAGCGCTGGGATGATGGCGTGTTAGGGTATGTCACGTGCGAGCATGAGGCCAAAGAGACAGCTGTATTGTCCTGAAAACTCGTAAATGAGATCATATTTTCAGCAGATGGATAGGGCATACGGACCGCTGTCATACGGATCACTGTCGTTGCTCAGAGTCGTGGTCACTTGCACTTGAATAGGGCTCTACTTGCCTAGTTCTCTTGCTCAGTGAGTTATCTTGTCTATGCATGATGGAGCGTGATCGGAATTCTTAAGTTAATTATTCATGTATACTACCCGACCCGATGTCGGCGGGGACTAAATACCGACCACCAAGATGGAGGCGAGAGCAACGAGGACTAGAGACAAGTTTTGCCAGGTTGAAGATAGACAGCGGTTCGGAAGCAGCAGGCGATGTTAGTCCTGATACTGCTGCTGCGAAAGCTAGGGCCCGACGAGAGAGGTTCAGCCAACCAGCTAAGCAGGATGACTACGGACTAATAAGTAGAGGAGAAGACGACAGGCTACGAACCGACGCCAACGCTCGTCAGACATATTTCCAGCAGATCCAGCTACGAGCAATCAAGCTGACGGGCGAATCTGCTATCCGACGACAGCATATTCAAAGTGTTTTAGACATTGTCGATGGGCCTATTCGGGACAGCTATAAAAGCAGTGCGAACAAACAATTGTCGGACTCTGACAGCGAGGACAGTTTGCTAATGTCTCTCCGTAAGCTGCGGGAAGCACTTCTTCCACTGGAACCAGATCAATTCGCCAAACGTGTATTTCTATTTTCAGTGCGAATGGCGGTGCTGGCTGGGAAGTATCAGGCTTTTATCCCCAGCGTACTGTACATTTTGGATGTAATACACCCTTTGGTACCATTGAGTAATGGCGAGTTCAGGCAGGTCACCCTGCTGTATGTGTACCATACTGCTCATTTCAACAACGATGTCGGCGCGGCATACAGAATTCTGTTCCACTACCTCCCCTCTGAAACACGAGCTTGGAGTGTGTTGCGAGCGCTGGCAAGTAATGGTCACACGAGCTGGCTCAGACAAAAACAGCTGGAACCAGACGCCTGGCTGCGCTTATCTATGGAACAGGCGCAGCCATCCGTGACAAAACGGGCCATCGAGACCATATCAAAGTCCTACATGTCAATGAGCCAATCGTCAGTAGAGTCCTACCTCGGCCTAGAGTGGGCTGACCTGGTTAGTCCCCTAATTGGCTGTTCCTGGCTAAATGACGACAGCGGTTTAATTACGATTCGGCAGCGAAAAAAGTAGCCTCCTCACCTCTCGCGGTCCTGACTAAGTTCTCAGAACGGCAGGAACGGAGAACCTTACCTGTTCTATATAGCACTGATTTTCCACGTAATTGGAAAGATAATGAACTTCCCCGCCTCTGGCCTGAGCACTTCACGGCAGACCAGATTGGACGCATGCAACCTTATCTGCGATAACCGTGCGGGGTGCAGGCCTATCTCTGCATGCTTGAGCGCGCCTCCGGCGGTCGGGGCGCTGCCCCCGGGCCCCGTGGCTCCTCGACCGGAGCGAGAGGAGGGCCCAGCCGGCATTATGGCTTCGCAGGTGGTAGCGGAGTTCCCCAATACCCGGTTCGACTCGAGCGGAGCCACCCGCGGAGCCCACCCTTATACCGACCAGGCCCTCCTCGAGCTCTGGAGTCTGTGGCAGCGCCCCAGCCGCTGTGGGCACACAGCCGCAAGACAGACAGATGGTTATATATAGAAGAGAGTAGTATAGCGGATATACAGAAATTATTGAAGCTACCAGACCGGGGTGCTGCTGACGCTGCTGCCCTGCTCCCAGTAGTTGCTCGAAACAGTGCTGTCGTCCCAGTAATTAGCGGGAAAAGTGGTCCCGACGAGCGAGTCCGTGACAGTGCTAACAGAGCGGGGGTTCGAGGAGAAGGGGATGGGGGCCTGTCGCAGCGAGGTGATGGTGCTGCGGGTGGCAGGAGCGGGGGTGGAATGCAGTTCTGGGTGGGTAAGCGCGAGAAGCTGGGTCCCGAGGTAGCGCAGCAACGACAGCTCTGGCGTTAGCGGGATCTTGAGCTCTTGGAACAGGTGGCTTATCATGTTTGAATCCCAGTTTAGGGGCCCAGAGACCAATGCTTGGTTGTAATGCGTGTATCGTGGCGGTGTGGGGGATTTCTCGCTGTTGGTGTCAGCATGTATCCAGTTAGTAGTCTTGTTCTCGGGCTGCAGCTTGTGTTCTATCTTGGTGGTTCCTTGGTCTTCATCGACGAGTCTCTCGCCGAAAATGACTTCTAGCACTTGGTCATTGATACCAATAAAGTCACGGATCGTGGCCCAGAAAGACGACGATTTCTTCTCTTCTTTATGCGGCTGTGAGCCTTCCTGGCTGCGAAAGATGTCACCAGCCTGGCTTTGGTCGCTCGCGCTTGTATAGGCATTTCCGTCCAGGCCAAAGGATCCGATGCCGGAATTGCTGAACATGCTAGCATTTGTAGTCTCGGCCTGAGCTGTCGACTCAGAGTCGGCGCCGGTGCCACGGAAGAATTTGCGCTCCAATCTTCGCATTTCCTGAATCACCAGCTGTGACTGGTTCAGTCTCCACGCATTGACTCGTTCAGTCAGATCCGATGCTTCAGGCAGGAACATGCCACTACCGTTGTGAGTAGGGAACGCCAACGGGGTCAGAGCGCCTTCTGGAGTTACATCGTCGCCAGCAGCTGAGCCGACCTCTGCGATAGCATCTACAGCTTCAACTTCCACACCAACGTCAACGTCAACGTCTAGGCCGACCTCTCCCGCCTCTGATTCCTCAGTACTTTTCAAGCTTATGGTCTGATGACTAGATGAGTTGAGATGCACACTGATAGCAGGCCGATCGTGAATGTCGGCATCGAGGTTAGAGTCGTTGCCTCCGTCTCTATAGTTACTGTTATCGAACTCGATATCCATATCATAGCTCGAGGTGCTGTAATCGCCCTCGCCTCCATTGCTAGACAGCAGCTGGGGCGAGAACACCACCCACTCCTGGTTGGCATCGACCTCCAAGTCCGACGACCATTGATCTGAAGCCAGAGACAGGGCGCTGTTCGAGCCTGCCGTGTTGCGACCGGTCTGTCTATCGCGCGGTGTCAGCAGGCTATCTCCCTGTACCGACGAGACCAACGGGTGGTGCTTGCTGGGGGAGAAATAGAAGGCCATTGTTGCAACTAGCACCACAGCACGAACAGAATGAGATTACAAAGGGGTCACAAATGGTCACAAACAGATCCCAAAGGAGTCAACAAAGAGGTCTCAAAGAGGTCACGGATATCACAAAGAGATCTGAGATCAGAGGACAATGACAAATGAATAACAAGCGAGCCTGACAGCACAAATGCAACAGATACACAACTGTTGGGGGTGCTCGGGACTGACAGTACTGCGAGCTATCTGGAACAAGCGACCTGATCTGTTGTGGTCAGTATTTATGTCAGAAAAGACAATGCTCTCGTCGCTTCCGTCCTCAACCAGAGTGTCGAAACGTCTGTTCCCCAGTCGAACAGATCAAGTCAAACGCTGAAATACTGCCTCAACTCTGGCAGCGCCACAACAAAGAGAAACCAGCCCAGAGCGCCCGTGAACAGTCCACACAAAGCCGAGAACAACAGTCCAGCGATACGAATAGACCCAACAACAGGAGTCAGATAACAGCCATGCGCAGTAAATATAACAAACAGTGCCAACAACAGCAACAAAGCAGCAAAGCAGAGTAGTAGTTGGTATAGGTGGGAATAAGGGTCGCGTCCCAGCACACTAAGAAGTACATAATCTATTAACAGGATCAGAGCGCAGATGCCGCTATCGCTCATTATCTCCCAATCCATTGCGCGCAGCTCCCACTACATGACGTCGTCGTGTGCCGTTTTCTGTGCGTCTTCCCATACCGATAAGGCACCTCTCATGTGGGCACCTGCACCGCCAGCGCGCCAGGCCCTCCTGCCGGGGAAGGGGGCCCGCCTCCGGCGGCCGGGGCGCTGCCCCGGACCCCGTAGCTCCTGCTGCGCAGGAGGCCATTCCCGGGAGGGGCT